>CATIWR010580493.1:0-23384 GCA_949677035.1 Omphalea diandra | reverse complement strand
AGACCGAATAAACCGAAATTATGGGATTTTTTTTAATTTTTTTTAAATTTGAGTTTAAAAAACTAAAAATAAATTATTTTATATAAGATAAAAAAAGCCCAACAACCCATTGAGCCCAAAACCGAAAACCGAACCGAACCGAACCAAACCAAACCGATTTTTTTTCGGTTCGGTTTACTTCGGTTTATCTTAAATTTCGGTTCGGTTCGATTTGAATTTAAACTAAATTCGGTCTATTCGGTTTTCATAAATTCGGTTCGGTTTGAACCGAACCGACCGAATGCTCAGCCCTAAATGCAGGGTGTATATAATCCTTTTGTGGAGAGCCATCTAAGGCTTGCACTATTGGAACCTTGCCTTGAGAGAGTCGATCTAACGTGACATAGGTTGGAACTAGTCTAGAAATGTGATGCGATGAGGATCATAGTGCTTCCCTTTGTTTAGGTCAACCAAATAAGACCATAGGTGATAACGTCGGATCTCGACTGCAATGGTATATAGGTGGCAGAAATACCATAAGAACGTAAGCAAGTCGTCTGGCCATGTCCATCCTCTATTTTTGGCCGCTGTAAACTCCATAAAGGTATAAACCTTTAGGAAAGGATAAGAATGAAACCGTAAAATCTCCATAAAAATGGGACCACGTGCTATGAGAAGAGCAGTGTGGTAAATAAACAGTTGTTCCATAGCAACTTAGGAGATTTTTGTGTGGCTAGTGGGTATTTGGATTTCCTGGGGAAGGCCTGTTTTGAGATAGCATTCTCTAAAAGGTCCTGGAGTTGAGGACTATTGTGTGGTAGATGAAGCGGATGAGGTAGCCATGAAAAGCAGTGGGATGGTGTGGTGTGTTATGATCAAGGAAATGGATTGAGGTCTGAATAGTAAGTCTGGGATGAGATTGACATCCCCTTTTATCTGCTGCACATCAAAACTATACTTACTGAACCAATCTTTCCACCTTAACAGCTGTGGGTGAGGAGCTGTTTTTCCTTTGAATTCAAGCATCTGATGAAAGAACAGTCCATGAGAACAGTGAAGTGATGACCAATTAGGTGGAACTCAAACTTTCTTATCCCGTTTTTTACAATTAATATTTCTTTGAAAGTAGAGTGGTAATACCTTTCTAACTCACTAAATGCTCCACTAGCATGTGCGCATATTCGCCTTTTTTTGTCTTTTTTTTAGTAAAATGGCCTCCCAGTCGCTGTCACTGGCGTCAGTCTGAAGGATCCTTTTCCCTGTAGAGGGAATCATAAGAGGTGGCAAATTCTGCATCTTCTATTTTATGGCTTGCACTGCTTATGTATGACACATGACCCACGAAGGTGGTTCCTTTTTTAATAATTACTGAAGAGGACGAGCATGATGTGTAAAGTAAGGGACAAAATCCCTAAGATAATTTGCAATTCCCAGGAACTGTTGGATCTGCTTTTTTGAGAGATTTTCATCTGGAAATTTCAACAATTCAACTGCTATGTGTGCCCTAGGTTTGAATTGCCCATTTTCGAATTCCATTACGAGAAATTCAATTTTTGTCTTTGCGATGTGCAATTCAAAGGTTCATAGATCTTTATAAATTAGGGCATTATGAAGCAAAGGTTCATAGATCTTTATCATCGCCTTTTGAAAAAGCAAAGGGGTCACTTTTAGATCGAAAGACATCACGGTCCATTAATAATGTCCATTGGAAATACAAAAAGTAGTTTTGGACCTATCCTTCAGCTGGATTCCCAATTGCCAAAAGCCAGTTTTGAGATTGAACTTTGAAAAGACTTTTCCTTGTGACAAATGAATAAACAGTAAGGAAATTTTTGGTAGTGGGAACTTGTCGTCTTTTAAGAAGTGGTTTAGTAACTGATAATCAATGACTAGCCTCTTTTTACCTCGGTGCCTAATCTGAGTTTATGGGCTCAATCAGCCATTAGGCCAGGAGTTCGAAACACTCTTAGTAAGCTAAGGCCAGGTCGCTAGATTCATGTCAGGATGAGTGGCTTTTAAGGGATTAATGTCTTCATTAAGCTTGAAAGGTAAGCTTATGAAGAAGTCAGGATTCTTCCACAAGGGTTTTGGATTTTTGGCTAAGAAGGTTATATAACTTTCTGCACAGCAGTGGGCTTGCAGTTCTTGGGTTATGTCTGTAACAGTAGAAGGAACTTAGGTTGAAAGACATGAGTTGAGAAGAGAGATGTGACTGTAGTGAATGGCTGGAAGTAGCCTTTATATTTGAGGCCCATAGGTAAGACCTTAAGCTTCGCCAACTTCTAGTAAAGATCAAAGCCAATCATGAGGTCCTTATTGGGTAAGGACGAGCCCAAGAATCTGGAATGGATCTTGCATCCAGGAAAGAATTGTACAATGATAAGCTTTGTGATAATCAGGCTTGTATGAAATACTTTCCTATTAACAGCTAGAAAATACTTTTTATAGGGCTTTCAATAGCGAGATGATAGAACCCTTGGGTTTAACATGGATAAATGAGCCCCAGTATCAATAAAGGCCACAACCTTACTGGGTTTGTCGTACTTGTCTGGCAGAATGTGAACAAACGCTAGAGGAACAAGATGGGCCTCTGGCTCAGCTTCCTATTGGAGACTAGCGAAAGCGATCATAGCATGGTATCAGAGCCTGGTTTGTTCATTTTCATAGGAGGTGAATAGTAAGTATGATTGGAGGTGGACGACTTGTCAAAACCATGGAAAACATGAGTGTCAACCCAATTATGTCTATTGCATAGCCTCATCTTCTCAAACCACTCCTACCATACCCTTAACCATTACTATTCCTCCATCACCTACCTTTAAAAGGTCTAGTTCATCAAAAATAGATTACCTCTATGAGCTTAATTATATCCCTGATAACCAAAAGATACAAGACACCAACATACCCTTTTAAAACCCATATGACGCATTCTAAAAGAATAAAAACTCTTAGATTCGCTCTATTAGAACTTTGATAAGACAGTCTCATAAGTCTGTGAAAGAGTATGTTCAGTCATCAACCTTTGATCAGTGTCCCATCCAGGCAACTAGATAGGAGCAGTTCATTACTCTAGAGATTCCTCCAAAGTTTATCTAACAATGGATAACTCAAAGATACACTTATCTCCACTTTGGAGCCATCAGGATTGCAGTAAGCTACAATGGCAGAAAAAGACTTCTCATCTTTGCTAGGATAGCTTTGTTAGATAATCGATATGTCTAGTACCAACATGTGATCATCGGGGCAATAGAAACATCGTTGAACGCAGGATCAATTATGGTCACTTTCTATCCTAACTTCAACTTATCCCTCCGAGACCCACATGTCTTGAATGCAATAAAGGTACAGATCCATATAATTGGAGCTCCTCAAGTGGCTACTGCCACTGCGGCAACCCTTCACTACTAGATGATCTATCAGATTCAGAATCATGCAATTGATATCTTTGCCGCATGAAAATGATGCTCTGCTAATTATGGCAGATACTAAGAACGTCCCGACCTGCATCCATGTTTCTAGACAAATCTCTAGGAATGAACTAATCAAGCTCTTACCAGAAAAATTGGTAACGAACTCTGAAAAGATGCATGAAAGTTCTTAACTAGTTCAGTCCTCTGAACCGGTCTATTATAGAAAGGCGAATGGAATAGTCGAGATATGATTCGAGAGATCATTGCCATTGAAAGATAGGGCAGTCTTTACAACCCAGTTTATGATGTCGCCTTACCAACCAGAAAAGGATATGCCTATCGTTTATTTCACAAATAATGGAAGGCCAGTCTATCCTTTCAAAAGAGAATGTTATTGTTTCTTTGATGAGTGCGACTGTAACGATTGCTTGTTTGACTGGGACGACATGGAAGAAGAACAGAAGAAGGAAAAAAAAAAAGGTCAGTGTTCTGAGCAGGAGCTTCGGAGACGATATGAAGACGAAGATCCATCTGTAGGTATGCTTGGTGAGTCATTAGGCAAGTATGATTATATTGTTAAGTGTGGTTCAGACCTTATCTAGAAAATACCTCAATCCACAAATCAACTACCATTACCTAAGAAACCACCATCAAAAGCCTCTCTTCTTCCTTGCTATAGACAATCCTTAAAACACATCCACAAAGAAACACCTTTACCCTTACACTCTACACCACAAACTCTCCCATAAATCTTTATGTACCAAACTCCATTTACAGAAGAAGATTTTCCTCTGTTACCTTATCAAACAAACCTTAACACCCAAATTCGGAGCATGTCTCACATAAAAAATCCTACAAAAGTTGATTATAAAAGACAGCCACTGGGGATAACCCCAGCTAAAGCAGTATTCAATTGGTAGTCCAGCAATGCGCAGGTGCAAAACAGGATTCTTCGAAACATTGAGTCAAAGGTAGATAAGGTGTCTATACAGGTCCAGAAGGTTGATGATAGATCACAAAACATCAAAAAGATGTCTATGAGTTATTAATTCGTCTACAGGCCCAAGTAGAAGTGAAACACAAGGAGGTGATGCTATTGATTGACCAACGAGCACAAGCTGATGAAATCAAGAAAAAGGCAGCTAAGATTCAAAAGTTAAAGGATCAAATTAACAAGATTAAGAGAGATTTCCAATCCTCACCTAAATTCCAAATCCCTAATCCATTCAAACTCCCTCTTCCAAAAGCCTATCCCACACAATCTACAGTCCTAAGGATACCTACCACTTCTGAGCAAGAACTTCTAGGTTTGTCAGCTGATCTTTTTCATAAGAAAATGAGATCTGGAAAGTTTCCCGCTCAACCTGACACCTCTATGAAAACAACCACATCCACTGAGTCAGTAAAACAACTAGACCCAAAATCATCACCAAAGTCATCTGACACTCACAGAATGAATCCCATCACATCCTACCTTGATAAAGCTACCGCTTTCATTCCCTCTTTCTCAATGGTTAATTTTATATATGATCCCTCTCTCTCTCATTCGGATACTGAATCTGAAACTCCTGACTCCTCATCAAAAGAAGAAGAAAGTTTTGAAGAAGACTTGGCACCAAAACAATTTATGGTCGATCCAAATACCTAAGAGTCCACTACAAACCTGGCTTATATTATTGATGCTCCAGATGAAATGGATACTTCAACAGCCCATCCAGAAAGATCATCCTATCAGAATGGGGGACCATGGTTCACCCTGGATAATATCAGTCCTAATTCTTACAGAGATAGATTTCAGGAGTTTTGAGCCTGAATCGATACTCAAATGAAAAAGCTAGCGGCGATCATCCGTCAAGTTCTAAAGGAGTTTGTTACTAGAATAATTCGACGGATACAGGACTAGTATGTAACTTTGGATGAATATTCAAAGCTGAGATTAGTGCAAAGTCCCGGCGTAGTTGAATTCTTAGAGATGTTTTACGCAGAATTCATAAGAAAACCCCAAGAGACGACATACATAATCAGGAGAGAATTCTTTAACATGAGATGTTGTTCCTTGATCAAGAAAGATCTAAACTTGCATTATCAATGGATGTCAAAAAGGGATTACCAACTAAGGGGCTAGGCAAGTCTAGACCTAAAGGAGGCTTTCATCACATCTCTCCCAGAACTTCTCTCTACTGGCTCGCACCAGATCATTAGACAAAAGGAGAAATCGATCAATGACTTAACCTTTAGGGAAATGTATCAACTAATGATCCAAGGACTAGAAAAGCTATGCAATTAAAGAAAGGTGACCGCCAGAAGAATCCCTCATTAAAGCAGTCTTGTAGGAGGTCTGATCTCCTAATTAAATGCAAGGGAGAAGATAAGGATCACTTTTATTGTCACACTACTTCAAAGTGAAATGTCCAAAGGAAAGTCCAAAGAAAAGATAGAAATTCTTTAGAAGGAAGAAGTATAGAGGATACAAAAAGTCCAATAGGTGTTATCTGTGTGAGAAGAAAAGGCATTTTTCCTAAAATTGTCCAGAAAAGTCAAGGCAAGCAGCACGAATGATCCAACAGATTCAAATTTCTACTAAACTCAACTTGGACGATGCAGATATTAAGTCCTTGTTCTCAATAGAAGACGAAACTTCTCCATAAACTGTATTTGCCATACAGGAGCAATGACTTGGTGTAAGTGAAGTACAATCAAGCTCATAAAGGACACTATGATTGAAAAGATGTTATTGATCCAATTTCCTTAAAGGATATTGATGAAAACAATGAATGGCTATCTAGGAAATTGGGTGTTCAACCATATATAAATGAAGATGTTGAAAAGGATGTGTATTTTGTGATGAAGACTATAATGGCTTGACATGGAGTGTAGTAGCAAATATAGTTGGAATTGGAGAAATGATTAGGAATACAAGAAGTCAAACAAAACAAAATCAGCCAAGTTAGGGATAAGTTCAAGTGCCTCATAATGACAACCTGTTTTCAAAGATATAGAAGTTGACTCATATGTGGATCAAATTGAAGGATATGATAATGGTGGTGCAGTTAAAAGTGAAGAAGATTTGAATGGAGATTCTAGTGATGAATTTTAGTCTTATTATGATAAGTTTTAAGATAATTTTTTGTTGAAACTCGTCATGTTTATGGTTTTCCTATGATAAGTTTTATGATTTTATTATATAACTACTATCTTTATGTTTATGGTTTTGAATTTAGGAGTCTTAAATGTTGGAAAACATAAATCTAACTTTATCTAGGTTTCAGGTTTCTAATTTTATCTATCTTCACTTTTAAGTTGTTTTTTTATGTGTTGAATGTTCTTATATTTATGAAACTGATTTTTTCTTATATATATATATATATATGTTATAAAAAGTTGCCCCTTCACTCAGGCGAGCGTTTTTTTTTTTTTTTGTCTTGCACCTCAGGCGATAAAAGACTATAACGCCTTGAGTGCGCCTATCGCTTTTGACTACCTTGATCTTAGATAGGGGAAGCTCTCAAGGTAGGTAGTTCAAGAGAGAGGAAACGCTTGAGGTCCACAATACTTAATGGACAAGCGATGAGCTCCTAGATAAAAGAAGTAGTATTAGATAAAGAAGCTCTCGAGGTAGGCAATCTTCGATGGATAGGCAAGCTCTTGAGGTAAACAATATTCGATGGGCTAGAGGAAGCTCTTAAGATAGACAATTCTTGACAGATAGGCAATACTTGATGGATAGGCAATACTCGATGGACAAGCAATACTCGATGAGGTTGACAATGCATGATGGATCCATGGTTAATCTCTATTAGATAGGTGATGTGTTTCAGTAAAGAGGATTTGACCTGGATAGAGAAAGCTTTAAAGGTATACAATACTCGATGGACGGACGATGTGCTCTTAGATAGATGAAGCTCTCAACGTAGGTAGCACTGGATAGAGAAGGCTAGGCAATACTAGATGGAGGAAGCTCTTGAAGTAGACAATACTCGATGAACAAGCAATGTTAGATAGACAGGCAATGTGCTCCTGAATACAAAAGCTCTTAAGGTAAGCAATACTTGAATACATGATGTTCTCGAGGTAAGCAATACTTGATAAATAGGCGCTCCTAGATAGAGAAAGCTTTAGATAAAGGAAGCTCAAGCGATGTGCAGATGGATAATGGCTCCTAGATAAAGGAAGCTCTCCAGGTAGGCAATACTTAATGGACAAACGATGTGCAAATGAATGATCGTTTGAGGGGAAGCTCAATGGTACTTTAAACAAAGCCCCGCATCGGCTAGAAGTTGAGAAAATTATGGGTTTATAAGTATGAAGAGATCTCCATTAATCATTTGAGGGAGGATTGTTGAATATGCAAACAAGTCCACATCGCCTAGAAATGGGAGACCATATTTATAAGTATGGAAAAATCTTCATTGCTATGAGGCTTTTTTGGATAGGGTCCAAAAGCAAAACCATGCAGTCCAAAAAAAAATTACGGAAAGGTTAGCAACAAAAAAAAATATATATATATATTTGAGAAGCAACAGATGGTATAGGTTAGATAACATACATATCGACACCAAACAATACTCTTTCTAAATGTGCATTACTTTGAGGAAAAGGGTAAGAAAAAAACAAAACAAAATCAATAATGGATGGTGGAGAAATCACTTGCAGGTTTTTTTTAATAGGAATCCCAAGTGTGCCACCAGCTCCTTTAATTTCTGTTGAGACGATGAAATTAGTTTGGAACTAGCATTTGCAGTATCATAATAAATCTGTTTTTCTTGTTCTCATTTTAAAGCATAGTTTGTACCATTCCATTTAGGCCTTCCTGTATAACACATTCCGCAGTTCCATGCAAAATCCACCATACTGTCACCATCCTGTGATCAGATACCAGCAAGAATCACCAATGATGGGAAACAATAAGTGCTGTGAGTGAAACATCAAAAGCAAGTGATAGCTGAATCAAAAATCACATTTGAACAATGATTGACCAGAAGCATGATAGTCCAAGTTTGTAACAGTTCCACTTGGGTAACAAAATCAGAACATGTTCCAAAACAAGAGTACCTTTGAAGTGTTGCTAGATGGTTTCAACCCTAGACTGAACAGACCTCAAATCTGATATTTTCTTGATGCTGCATAGGAGCAAAGACAGTATTAATAACAGGCCAAATTATAGAACAAAAAAGAAATAAATAAATTAGCATTAATTAGAAAAGTATATCGGATGTAGCATAATCCAGACAACTAAATCAAGGGTCAGACCTAGGCTCAAACATTCTACCATTTATATAAGCAAATTAAACTAATTCAACCTTATGAATCAAAATTAGATGTTGCATTGCCTTTTGCCCACTTGGTATGGACAAATAGCAGTAATTGCAAAATCTATCATGATAGTAAATATGTTTCTAACAACAATTACAAGTAACCCAGATATTTCTACCCTAAGAGCCACAATAACATTCATCTTCTTTCTTGAACTCTGTAGGAACTCTTTTCATACAGTCACTTAATAGATGAAAGAAGAATGTGCTAATTCCACCTGCACAAAACATCTCCACAAGCTGCAAGCTTCATGCAGATCCAATCTGGAACCAGCTTCTCAAGAGTCTCAATTTGCTCTTCAACTTCCTCTACAAAACAAGAAGATGAATTCAGGAACCAATCATCTTTTGAGATTAAAATAAAATTCTCCAGGACCAAAGTCATCGAGAGTTGAACATACTTCTCTCAACAAAGTCAAAAGTATTTATGATTATCTTGTGCACAAGTTCCTCCTTTGTGATTGGAGAGTAGTTGACAGACTGGAATATGCAGTGAATTAGAGAAACCAGGCCAGACAAGTTACTAGATATTTGCTGATGCAGCGAATCTGATTGATTCATTTTGTATTGTTCCTCAGCACAATGAAGGCCTTTCTCTACCTATAAAGGTAAACCAACTAAGAAATATAAGACAAGAGACATACACAAGTTTGGAGTTGCAGAATTGCTCCAAAAAGAAAAACAAATGAGCTATTTATCATCCAAGCAATCCTCTTACAACTAGATCCAATCTCTTGGTCCCTCTAGAAAGGAGAAAGAATTTCACCTCCCTTCGGAAAGGAAGGGTAATTAGTAAACTCAAAAAACATTGCAACCCAGGAAAGATAATGAGAAAAATCCAGCATATGCATTTGCATGGCTTGCATACTAGTTCAAATTACAACAAATTGATAATATTAATGCCAATTTTTGAAAAGCATCAAGCATAAGTTAACTACAATTCCAATTACTGAGTTTCATCATATGCAGTAGGAAAAATTCAACTGTCTCAATTCCAACAAATTGAAGAAAGCAATGTAAATATTTTTCTTCCATTCAGCTCTGTTATAAAATCAAATGTCACTTATTGCAATATTAAATATCTTATAAACTGCTGTAATCCATGTTACTTTTAACTCCACATGCATCTAAATAATTTTAACGGCATCTGCCAATCCCACAATACATACACTTCTTTCATATACAATAGATATCACTAATAATAGCAGCAGACAATGGAAAATCCACCAACAGGTAGGAGTAGGCATTGGTTGATTCAGTTTGGTTTTCACCAAAACTGAACCAACCCAATTCTGATTTTCAATAAATAAATTATAAATTTTAAAAGACCTCAGCTGCAATTTTAAAGGAACCGTACTGATTCAGCTTTTATCAATTTTTTTAATAAATACTTGTAATTTTTTAATTATAAATTAGACTATCTTAATTATTTTTAAATTAACAGTACATATCATATATTAATTATTTATTTGAATATATACCACGTTTTAATTAAATACAATACAAATATAAAACTATATCATATAATTTGTGTGAATAATTCAGTTTATTAAGTTTTTATATCATTGAGACCAAACCAAGATAGAAAATCAGTCAAACAAAACCGAACTGAACAGTTACCAAGACAGAAAATCGGTCAAACAAAATTGACCGAAAAGTTTGGTTTGGTTCAATTTTAGGTTCAACGAACCATTTGCTCACACCTCAAACAAGTGAACATTTGGGAGGTAGCACATGAAGCTTACTGATTCCCAGAACAATGCTGTGAGTATCACAAGGTTGAAATAGGAAGGTAATACCTTTTGAAATTGCGCAGAAGAACCATCCAGAGTCTCAGAGAGTTCACAGCACTCTGGCTCATCGCCTTCCAAGGATGAAAAGTTTAAAGATCTCTTTGCAGCCTTACATGATGATGGCTGCTTTTCGCTCGCTATGCCTTTGTGCTTATCATCACTACTTGGCATTGCCCTCCTTGGAGTTGACTGTGCAGGTGTTTCTACCATTAAATTAGCAGCAGATGAGACAGGCTTCCAGAGGGGACTTGCATAAGCACTGGCATTAGAGGACTGAGAATTGATTGGTTTAATAAGCATAGAATGCATGGAGGAAGATTTTGAATTTGCACCACAAGATTCTTTTACTTGCTCATATTGGGTATCCAAATTGGTCCCACTATCAGATTCACAACTCAGATCAGGAAATTTGCTGTTTTTTAAAATTACAATATCACAACTCTTTGAATCATTTGATGCTACAGGTGATAAAGGAACTGAAGAAGGTGGTTGGGTCCTCATTTTTTCCATAATAACCTTATTGGAGAAGTGTCTACTGAAAGATGGATGCATATGGGATAATTTTGATTGCAGTTCACTTTCAGTGATAGTTGGTAGATCTTCTATTGAAGCCTTTTCAAGCATTTGCTGTGAAGCAATGGTCTGTCTCATTTGGTTAAAGAACTCAGGATATACGGCCTCTGGAATGTCGGTGACGTTGTCCCCAATAGTATTTTCTTTCCTTTGGTTGAATGGATCTGGCAACACAGCCTCTGGAATTTCACGAGCCTTGAGAACGGGGAAAAAAAAAATCAGCACTTCAAGTTGTCAAAGTATGAGTTAGCGACTTAAATAGAGATAAGCAGACATCTAAGGCTGAACTGAAAAGACTTGCATCAGACACGCATAGTGTTAACGTGGGTTTAACCAGTCAAACAGTTTAGTTTACCAAAGAGTCTTATACTCACTCTTCAACCACAATCAGCAATGTAGCAGTGCACTTCCCTATCTTCAGTGAACAATAAACTTTGAACTCTAACATTACAGTATACTGTATAATGAGATCAAAGCACTATAGTTTTGTAATTGGTGCACATGAACATGTAAATTACAGTCTTAATATTGATGCCAACAGATTCACAAACTCTTCAACAATAGATTCTGTGCAAAACCCCTGTAATAATTTAAACAATCTAACAAGGGGCTTTAGTAACAAAAGAAATCAATGAGAACTGATATAGGCAAAACAATACCTCAGGATGTGCAGTAAAGTAATCAATAAGTCTAGAGGCAAATAGTTGGTGCAGAGCAATAAAATCAGATTGTTCATGGTGACCTTCTACAACATTAAACAGCAATACAATTTCCATATCTGGCTTCATACATAGGGTTTTCTTGTCATGCACAAGAATTTTATCTATTTGTATGGCGTCAGAAAGTAAATACTTCATCTGTGCAAGATCCCTGAAAGACAACTTCCTGAAAAAGAAAGATAATTACAGAAAAATACTTGGTCAACTTGAAGTTCACTGAAATCTCAATCTATTTGATATAAATTCACATATATAAAGTAAAAGTTATATAAGAATGAGTATATCAGGTAGATATAGGTGCTTGACCTTGTTAGTATCCTCACATGCAAAGAAATTAACTAACATACGTCTCCACAAAGAAAGAATAATAATATATGGTTTTGTTTGCTCAAAAAAGCACATGTCAATTAACCTCTGTATCAGAATCCAGGAGGATGCAGGTGATTATATTATTTGCATGTTAAATTATGAAATGCTATTTCAAGTTCAAGAGTGACCTAATACAGTTGAGAAGTGTTTGCAAGAAGTTCATGCAACAACATGATTGTTTTTGGTTGACGATATTAAGTTTCCTGACACAACAATTTTGACTTTATTAAAATGAAAGCAATTTTGCTGCATTTATGAGGGTTTTGCTTCTTTTAGTTTCACAAATAGACTTGGATGGAATCATATAGATGCATATTGAATTATATTTTAAGAATACAAAGCACAATTTATAGGTGCTCCTAAGATTTACCTACTTTTATCTGTTCCACTGTTGATTTATTATGAGATAAATAAAATTTTGCTTAGTGTTATCAGCTTGTAATGAAGATGAGCTTTTGATCAAATAATAAGCACCATAAGGCTGCTCCATTACAACCTAGAGATTATGTATTTAAGTGATGGAAGCAGCCAACTCATAGAGCCTGCAATGCAATAATCAACTGTTAAGGATACTTTCAATTTTTGGTCTTTGCAATCTTAATTAAAATTTATGGCCATGTTTAAATTTATTGCACAGTTTTCATTTGTTCTCACTAAGGTCTATGAAGAGCCTATCCATCCTAGAAATGGACATAAGATAATATCACAACTTGAAATTTTGGTTTCAATGTGATCAAAATTGAATTCTTTTATCACTCTTGCTTCACACCTTTGCAATTTTATTTTATGTTTGTTAGTTTAACAACACATTCATATAATCTGTAAATTTTGATGTCAAAATGAAATTATACACTATTCTAATTGCTCTCCCTCTGCTCATTTATCATATAGCAGGTAAATGACCTATCAATTTTCAAATAGTTGTATAAAAAAAGCATGAATAAGATAAAACAAAAATAAATTCAAATTTCATCAAATAGAACGGAATAAATAAATGCAAAGTCTCGGTTACCTTCTAGCCAACACTTCCACCTGAGTACAAATGTTTTGAAAAGTAGGTGACTTTTTACGGAGACCAAGCAATCTCAGTGAACAACTCATACCATCAAAGAGTTGTACAATAGTCTTGTGTCTAAAAGACAAAAAGATCCCCAGCATCAGGATAACAAAAATACTCAAAGAAATTTAATCATATACAAGCAACAATGAAGATGCCTACCTCTGCAGAATTTTGATTTCTCCCTCTTCAAAATTGGTATTTAAAAGCTTATTAGTCTTCTCTGGAGTATGAGATACAAACTTAGTTTCCCAATTCTGGTTTCCAACAATTCCAAGTTTTTGAGGGGAAGGGAAAGGAATATTGGATTTCTCAACTCCATGCTTCATTTGTCCACATTCGTTTTGATCCATACTTTCACAGTAATACAGTATGGAAAAGCTTACTAAGACAGAATCCTTGAATCTGCAGCTGATAACATTCAATTCAGAAATTAATATTACCAAAACAAAAGGTAAAAATCGTCCAAATGTAAGTAAACCCCCTGACAGGATAGAAAAAGAGAAGCATTGCAGGAGAATGTGGAAAAGAATAAATTTGTAACAAATATTTTCCCGTTCAGTTCATGAGTAAAACCCAACAAGAAAATTCATTGCTTTATTTGCCACAAAACACCTCCAAATAACCTCTGAAAACAGAAAATGCTAAAACCCTAGAACCCACCTTTAAAAAAAAAAATTAAAAAAAAACTAGAACCCACTTTTGAATCTAAAGAGGGTCAAGAGAAAGTAACCTGCGACGGTCGAAATTGAGAGTGCTTCCACAGCTTACAGCATCGGAGTAGAAACCGCACTGTCCCAAAACTTGAAAAAATACTTGTCGGAACTTATATATAAATATAAATAAATAAATAAATATATATATATATATATATATATGTATATATATTATTTTATTATATGATGAGTAAGTTAGTAATTGAATATTTAATTTACTCAATTAATAAAAATATGAAAATTTTAATAATATAGAAAAACTTTTTATATAAAAATAATTTAAAATTTTAATAGCATAAAAATTTCTCTAAAAAAAATAATTTAAAAAATTTAACAGCATAAGAAATTATTTATGTTTATACTCTTTTTAACTTTAATAATATTAAATATTTATTTTTCTATATAATATGAAAAATCAAAACAACTAGAGAGAAAAAAATATAAAACTATTAATTTTTTTATTTTCTATGAAAATAATTGTGTTATTATTAAATTTTTTGTATTAATTTAATTATAATTATTTATTTTACTATTTTATGTACTTGAAATATCTGATTAAATAATAATAAATTTTAGTTATTATTAATATATTAATTTTATCTAATTATTTGATAAAAATAAATATTAAATTATTTAAATTTTATTTTTATAATTATTTCATGCAATGTACGAATTTGCAACTAATAAATATTATAATGACAAAGCCTAAACTCTAAGCACTGTTTGCATGTATAAGTTTATATATATGCAAACAAATATTGTAATTTTATGATATAAATAAAGCTCTTTTTTTGAGAAAATCAAGTAATTGTTAGTATATAAAAATATGGATAAGAATAAAATTATATATATGTTTATGTGAAAAAGAAAAATATGAAGTGATAATTTACCACAAAAGAGCATTAAATAATGTATTGATTAGAAAAAGAGAAGAAATGGCGATTACATAGGGCTGATAAGTCCCTTTTATATTGAATAGTCTATTATATATTAGACAAAAATCTCTTAGTATATGTTCCTTGAATATGGCGAGATCTTTTATGTATAATCTTTTAAAGATGGCAAATTGACTTCTACAATGATAATAGAGAGATCTTGTTTCGAATACTTGTTCGCTATCGAAATGTTTGGTCAAGGACCTATGCTTATTACTTTCTTGTTCTATTTAGTTTTTATCAAGTAGGCTCTCCTTGCATATCTGAATATTTATGGTTGGTTGTTACTTTAAGATGCTTCATTTAGATACAAATGTCTGATTCTATGGGGGTGACGGTCTATCTACGGGTTTTTTTTTTGTTTTAAGAGCAATTTTGCATTAAATGGGATGTCTTTTCACTATCTTCTTATGGATATATAAATTTGGCTATTTTCTTCTTTAGGACCCATTTCTGTTTTCTTCATTTCTAGTTGTTACGTTTTTCTTGTTTTCTTTCTAGCTTAATCTTTGTTTTTCTATGAGTTTCTTTTGCTATTTTCTCTCATTTTGTTAATAATTTCAAATGTCGACTACTACTTCCTTATATGCCATTGTTCCCATTGATGCCAACATGGAGAAAATGGTAGTTGCTAAAATTCCTTCCCATCTTACACTCATACACCTAGAGTATATTAGAGAGGATTATGACATACCACCTAAAGTTGAGTTAATGATACCCAAAAGCATTTTAGGACTTCACAAGACTTAGGACCCAACACTTTTGCACTTTATAGTTAATTCTTTGAATTTAGGATGAGGCTTCCCCTTGCATCATTCCTTAACCAATTTTTTTAATTCATGACATGGCCCTTATTTAGTTACATCTAAATGGCGTTCTGATGTTGGCTACATTCAATATTTTTACCCGATTGTATAATGCTTTGTAGAATGCTCGATTATTTGGAGAATTCTAAAATTTTTATCAGCGAAATAATCAAGACCATTAACACTGCATGGCTCGCCCTAGGAAGATATCTTTCTAAGATATTCCCTCATCTCTAAAAGGGTGGATGGATAAGTTCTTTCTAATGAGGTGTTTGAAGGGGTGGTCAATCCCCATAAGGTGGAATTGGACACCTAAGGTCTGAAAGTTGCCTTTCTTGTTCACATAAGAGAAGCAAGATGAAAGGATTTTCTCAACTGCTTAAACTAACGGCTATATGGACGCTTAAAAATTAGTGCAATAGAACTACTCGATAAAAGGTCTTGGCTAATATGCCTTAGAGATCATGTTTTAGTTTGCTTGAGGGATCTAACCTTATTCTTACTGTACTACAGGTATAAAGCTTTATACTATTACGAAGGATACCAAAAAGGGAGGCTCGAAGAAAAGGAAGCTCAAGAAAATAGGTGAGCAGATCTCTAATTTGCCTTTACCTCCTATGATTCATGTTATGGGTTCTCCTCCCCTAATGGGTGTTATAAATGTTATCCCCACCTTTGGGGTTCCACTTATTAAGGCAAACACTAAGTAATTATCTTCCTTAATGAAGACGTATAGGAAACTGGTGGCACAAAAGTTCATGTTGGATTAGGTTGGTTAAACCTAAGTCAAAACTTTCTTTTAATCTTGACAATATAGATTGGAAGGTTCTAATATCAATTTTAAGTGTTGTTCTTATAGAAATTAAGTTAGGAACTCATTAGAAACTAAATGGAAGCAAATAACTCAAAGTGTTAAAAATGATCCCTAAATCGCAACCAAAACCATAAAGTTGCGACCGCTATCTAAGGAACATTGATGATCATTTTTTATAATTGAGTTCGTGGCAGAAGTTGCAGTTGCAATGGCAGTTGCGATCGCAATCTTCAAATCTCATAGGAGGGATTTTAGTCTCACAATCAAGCAATGCCATGTGTCAAAATACCCATTGGAAGATCAAACATCGCGATAATGAAACCTTATTAGCTACCACGATCTACCATATGCAAAAATCTCTATTAGTTCATAGTGAAAGTCACAATCAGCCTTCGAAGCTCGCAATCGCGACTTTCAAGCTCTTTTAATAGGATCTAACAGTTAGTTTTCTAAAGGAACAATGTTAGATTGCCATGTGTAACTAGCTATTAAACACAATCAAAGTTCATAACCGTGATTGAGCAAAATCTAATGCAAATGTGAAGATTGCAACCTCAACCTCTAGTCATGATCACAACTTTATCTGACGAGCATTAAATACAGGTTTTGCCACTAACTTTTGAGATATGAAGATAGTTTTGTTAATAATGATTTTTTGGTGGGTGTAACCTATAAATACTCTACCAAATGGACTTAAATGCAAGAGAATAACATTTAGTATAGCTAAACTATTGCAAATTTATTTCTCAACTATCTCTCTTATTTATTCTTTATGATTAAGTTGTTAAGGTTTGGTATGAGCCTCTAAACACCTTTAGAATTCGGTTTTAGAGTGATCAATATTTGTAAAAACTCTTGCATAGGTTGTATGTGAGCCTTGTACAACACAAAAGTGTAAAGTTTGACTTGGGCTTGTAAAACACCATTTAGTGTTAGTGTGAAATACCTAATTAAAGAATTGAGGAATGAATGTAGGATTTGTTAACACCCAAACCACTATAAATTTATGTGTTCTCGCTTTTTCTACTATTTCTCTTTAACTTTGCTTTAATTCGTGTACCACTAAAATTTAAAATTTTCACCGATTCAACCCCTCCTTCTTGGTGCACAAGGGTCAATAGTTTAGTGCAGAAGCTTGTATATCCCAAGACCAAGTAGCATGTTTTATGAACTCTATAAGTACCCTTCCTCTTGATGAGTAGACATTCAGCAAGCTAAATGACTATGAGGCATTAGAAGGTAATGACTCCTTAATCCTTCAAGTATGTTTGCTCTTTCCTTCATTTTTCCTTTTGATTATTTTTGCCTATATATTTATTAGCTTTATTCTATTTCAGATAGTGGGCATTGTCTGAGACTTGTGTGGTCGAATGGTGTCCCTTCATAATCAAGTGGGGTTCTATTCATAAAGAATGCCTAATTAAAGAAGGCCATTTTTTATGTTAGGGTTCATGTGGCCTAAAAGAAGTTTACTAAAAAGGTGAAGGAGAAAAAGTTAAAAGAGATAAAAGTCAAGAAAGCAAAGGCGAAGAGTGTGATGGATGATCTACATCGGTAATTGAAGAACAAAGGAGAGCACTAAAAAAGGCTTTTTATCAACCTTTTGCTTAGGTTTATATGGTGAACGCTCATCCAATGGTGTTAAGCTATTTTGGAATTATTTTGACAATTTATCAAGATAAATTGGCTAATAAGTGCTTAAAAGAGGTGCTTAGCTCTGATTTTGCTTTCATTTCTTTTATTTGTCTCAATTTCACTTCAACATTTGTTTTAGTTGATCTAATAGACGATTTTCTTAATAATGTAGATAGTAAGGCTACAACCACTAAAACTAATAAGTAGGCAAATGTCCATAACGAAATAAATAAAGAATAATTTTCAAAGTTTTACTTATGTTTTGTATTCTTTTTTATCTTTTGCTTTAACTGAATACTTAATTGAGACATCTAAGTATCTAGCCCTTTCTTTTATTTAGTATTTTTTGTCATTTTTTTACCCAGTTAAGGTGTTTTGTCCCTTCCTGTTACTTAGGATTTTTACCAAGTATCTAGTTTAGTTGGGTGTTTGCCCTTCTTTTTACTTAGGATTTGTTAGTTATGTATCCTATATCAATTTTTGTAATGGATATTTTCTTAATAATGTCATGGTTGCATTTTTATTAAATATAATTTATAAATAAATAATAAATTTCATGAATAATTAATTCTACCTAATATCATCAAGTATGTGACTTAATCGTAAAACTTTTAAGTGTAAGAATTTTAGTCTAAATTATCTCTAGTCAATCATTATTTTGGGATAATAATGAATGAATACTCATATGTGTTTTGATTGATGACTATGTTTTACTAGTCATAGATATGAGATATTAAGTCAACACATAGATACATGTTTAAAAAATATTATATTGGATTGACTCGCTATGAGAACACTGCATAGATAAATAGTCATAAGTGTTTCTTATGCAATAGTATTAACTTAAACCTCAAACATGAAAATCATTATGGAGTCTAATACGATGAACTTCATGTTTTCATACAGTCTAACATTATCTTTAACCGGATAATTATACAAATTGATTTTGGACATGAAGTAAATCATATAAAGGAATATAACTGATTGAGAAGAAATTTGTCCCTCATATATTTATGAAACTAAGCTCTTTGATAAGTTAGACTAACAAGATTGCATGGCCATGAGGAAATGAGTTGATAAAGGTTATTAATGTCATTTTACATTAGTCTACTTAGAGATCAAGAAAGAATTGAACTGTATAAGGATAATATGATTTATGTCTTATGTCAATTCATATATAATGTGACAAAAGGATTATAATACTATTTGTAAAATATGTTAGGTTTATTGATTTTCACATAATTTTAGTAATCATAATGTCTTACTAGAGGCCACTTATGACTTGTCGGTCAAAAATAGATTTTGGCCTACTACCAATATTGTGTGAACCTATAGGGTGACACATATAAAATAGGCCCAAAGTGAACTTGGATTTTGCTACTCGTTTTATTTATAATTAAGATAATTAAAGATATTATCTAAATTATTTAGATATTTATTTTATTTTAAAAGTTAAACAAAATAAGATATTATCTTATCTTTTAAGATATAGACTTGGTGTAAATATCTTAATAGTTAAGACATATATGTACATATAGGATTTTCTAATATAATGTGAAAACATTCACATTACCTTTCAGAAAATATTTTAAAGAGAGAAAAACCCTAGTGCTAGCACACTACTCATTTTGAAGATAGCCTATTTGTGTGGATACCTATGAAAGACGTTCACTTTTTAGTAACGTCTAGATTTGACACCAAGCTCGAGATAGGGTGTTATCGGTGTAAACCAATAGCACAACTCTTATTCAAATTGGTAGGTTTCACATTCTTTCTTGTCAGTTTAATCAAATTGCATAGATCATTGGTGGGTCTTGTGTGTAGAAAATTTTCATTTTTCATTGTGTTTGTTTTACAAAACCTAATAAGATTTTACTAAGTTTGTTATTTGGTTAGGGTATTGACCCTTTTTAGTTAATGGAAACTTTTTGTTTGGTTGGGGTATTTTCTCCCTCCATTTACTTAGGATTTTACCAATTTTGTTATACATTTGCCCCTTTTGGTTAATCAAGATTTTTGTATGGTTGAGGCATTTACTCTTTTTCTTTTACTTAGGATTTACCAAGTTCTTATTCAAATAGACTATCTCTACCTTCCCTTCTTATTAGGCTCTACTTAATTTGATAAGAAGAAATAAAGGAGGGAAAAAAAAAAAGGAAACACAAAAGTTTTACATGGTTCACCACTTTTGTTCTTTGAGGGGCTACATCCATGAGCTAAAACACAATTTGAATACTTTCATTTAATGTAAGAAAGTTACACATTGATTTTTAGCATTCATATTGCCTGAGCATATATACATTTCATGTTTTAGAGCAGTTCCTTCCTTGTTTCTTAGAAGTTATTAGGACCCCTACTTTGGCTATCGTGTAAGGTCTTTCCTCGTTGGCTCCTGGCTTTCTTGTCCATGTGTCTATGTTTTCCATATCTGCTTGCCTTAATAGTTAGTCTTCTTCTTTATAGGCCTTGACTTTCACTCATTTGTTATGATAACTAGCCATTTTTTATTGTCATCTTAACTTATGCTTACTCTTAGTTGATGCTCAAAAGGTTTAACTCACCTTTCCTTCTTTTGTCATTTTGCTTTAGATTATAATGGGATGTTTTATGTGATGATAATCTTATCTCTTTGGGGATAATCTTTAGATCCTTACATCAATAAGAAAGGAGTTTTATAAGTGCGTGGATGTTTGCAAAAATGAGTAAAATCCTGCTTGTAACTTTTAGTCGTTATATTAACCATCGGGGTGTTAAGAAGACATGGGATCACATTTTGGTACAAACCCTAGTGGCGGCATAAAAAAGTGACAAACGGTTATCTAAAGATAGACTTTTCAGTTAGTAGAGTCTATATGTTGAATCAAGTGATCAACAAAAAACTTAGAGGGGTAGTACTTAGGTAATATTTCGAATACTCGACTGAAGTTCTCATTCAATTTTGGGTGAGATAAAATTTTAGATGAGGATGGATTATGATCCAAATAGGATGGCTAAAAGTCCCAACACATCTTTACCCATCAGAGAATGAGTTTAGGAATTAAGTATAACTTAGGGAAGAGGTTAGACACCCCTAAGTCACCAGAATTTAGGGATATGAACTTCAAGAATCTAGGGTTCATATTTATAAGTTTTGTCTTCATCAATTATTTAGTTCATATTAGAATGATCTTAATCATTCATCAAGCATTATGTCACATATTCACATCAACCAAAATAGGTACATACATTCACCATTGGTATGAAGAGTACATAATTATATGGAGGGGGCAGCGACTTATGCAATCATTTAATCAAAGTAATAATGTGCAAATGCCAAGCCTCACAACCTATAAAAGGAGACATGAGTTATTACTAACGTTATAACAAAATGAGACTTTTATCTCTAAACATGACAACCTTAGAAGGAAAAACTTGACTCCCTTTTTAACTTATTATGGGATAGTTAAATCATCATCATAAGATACACATCATATAATAGTGTATGATATTAACACATAAACATGTTATCCATAATATAAAAGTATACTCAAACGCTCATCCAAGGAATAAGCGATACATTCATGATGTACATAATAATACAAAAAGGCATACATATGTATGGGGAAATAATTTAAATGGATCATACATCACTATAGGAAAAAATATGAAAAAGAATCATAGGTTCCTTATGTCCAAAACCTCACTCAAATAGTTCCTATTCATAACCAACATAGTAAAGATAAAGAAAAGATGGACTCCTAGCCATGAAAGGCTAGGAGCCGACCTTTAAACTAATGTGTGTGTGTGTCTATATATGGTAACAAAGCATGTCGTATTGAATAAATGCCAGAATATAAAAAAAACTAGAGGCTCAAAAGTATCCATTACTTGCCCTTAACAACTTTATTAACAATTAACACAATAAAGATGGAAAGAGTGTAAATTTAGCTATAAGATAAGCTAAAAGACATCTTTAAAAGGGTTGTGTGTGAACATGGTGAGAACTAAGATGCAATATATCAAATAGATAGAAACTTAAAAAGTAATCCAAAGGTCATTGGCCTCATAGCCTCCATCTATCACCTTCCATTCACATATTCAAACATAAAAAAGATAAAGGGATGGAAACTTAGACACAAATAAGGCTAATAAACACCTCTAAAAATAACATTTAAACATAAAATATAGCTAAACATAGAGAATATAGGTCCTTAGTTATTGTAACTTACTTCATTCCACAACTTTACAAGCTTAAAATATAAAGAAAAAACTTAACATCAAAGAAAGAAAAAAAAGGCATTACTGAATAGTATTTATAAGCAACGACAGTGGCTTGTACAGACTAACTGGTGGTTTGTATAGATCATAAGGAGGATTGTACAAATAACTCGTTGTGCGTATAAACCTTTGGGCATACAAGTAGGAAAAATTTTAAAAGAGAAAATAAGGAGAGAAAGGGCCCAGAATGGGCCTGAAGGTTATCTTGTAGCCATTAGAGACACACTAAATGGTATTATTCTTCTTTAAAATGCAAAGATTTAAATGAAAAAAAGGGTTATGCTTAGGTATATTTATGTTACTATTAGGTTTTTCCATGAATTGAAGGGTGTATTTAAAGTTTAAGCCTTCAATTTGGTAATAATTTCTTAAGAAAAATTCGCCTTCTCCATCTCTTGAGAAGTGAAGTATTTGTAGAAAGGAAAAAGTACAACTATCCTATGTAGCATATATTATCCCTTTTTCTTACTTTCTCTATATGGATAAGATCACTAAATATTTTAAAATTAAGGGTTTTGTTGTCCCTAGGCACCAAGAAGGGGGGGGCGGTGGGGGAGGTTGAATTGGTGTATAAAAATTTAAAATAAAGATGAAGAAAAGAAGAAATGATAGTAAGGACACAAAGGTTTTATAGTGGTTCGGGCAAAACAATCCCTACATCCACTCCCCAATCACTCAATTGGGTATTTTACTAAGTCAATGGTGTTTCAAGCTCACACCCAACTTACTACAACTTGTGTTTTAATGGCCAACACACAACCTTACAATAAAGTGTTTTCTAGGCTAACACAAAACCTTGCTCAAGTGTTTTAGCAAACTAACACTAAAACCTTGCTCAAGTGTTTTAGCAGGCTAACACTAAAACCTTTCTTAGAGTGTTTTGGTAGGCTAACACAAAACCTTACAAACTGGTGTTTATTGCTCACACCTAACAAATGTAAAGAAGAAGAAGAAAATGAGTAGCAAAGACTTAAGAGCTTTCAATACTTGTAATAAATTTCTTAGCAAC
>CATIWR010580458.1:0-28839 GCA_949677035.1 Omphalea diandra | reverse complement strand
ATATATATATATATATATATATATATATATATATATATATATATATATCAAAATTTTATATATTAATTAAAATTTTTTAATAAAAATATTTTATATTTAAATATTAAATTTTATGAGAGATATAATATAAAAAAGTAATTGAATTAAAAAAGTTAAAGTTGTATTATTCTTTATTCCTATAATTAATTTATAAAATTATATTGATTAATTCATATTTTAAATTTAATGATGAAACATATTTTAAAGTCAATAGAATATAAAAATAATTTGAAAATTTTTACACATTTAAATAAATAATATCAAATATCAAATAAATATGGGTATATTTATAAAAAAAAATTGTTTCGATATATTTGTATTTTAATTGAAAATAATTTCATTATATGCTTTTTTTCTCCATCTTTTCTCTCCAGATTAGTTTTAGTAGACCCTAGGAAAAACTTCATTTATAGTCTCTCCATCCATCTTTTTCATAGGCTACCAAACATGGAAAAGATTTACTCCCGATCCTCTTTTCACTCCCCTGCTTTCCTTTCCCCAATCTTTCCTCCCTTCCCAAACATATAGCATTAGAGGGAAGGCAGCAATAATTTAGGTTTCTTAAAAAAATTGTTTAATGAGAGGAAGTATATCGAAAGCTAATAGCAAATACGTTAATCATCTGAAACCATAAGCAGTACTGCAATATTACAATTGATGACAATTCATTATACAAGAGGCTGGTTAACAAGTGGAATTACATACATAATTCTGCTAACAAATTTCCAGGACTATGTTTATGTACCTTGAAATTGGAAAAAGGCAAATGTTTGAATCAACCTTACAGATATAGAAACCAAGTATATAGCTAGAAGTCCCGCTCCTAATACTCCATCAAGCCTCATGTTTTTACTAGGTAAGATCACAAGTGCCCAAACCAAACCAGCCACCAGAAAGCCTAGTGTCTCCAGCAGATATGGATCTGCCGAAAGCTTGACAGAAGATGGGTATTCATACCAGGATGCGCCAACAAGAGACAAGCCTAAACCAAATAGGATGTTGAAAATGGGACCAGCATAACATCCTGATATAGCTACTTGTGCACCTCCAGGACTGCCATTCAGTGCCATGGTCAAATTGGCGATCAGGTCCCCAAGTGAGTTGCCCCATGCAAGAACTGTTAGCCCAAGAATTGAAGGACTCACAGTAAATATATGTCCAAGGGAAACTAATAAAGCTACCAATTCCTGAGCTATAATGTAACTCCATATCACACTCATTACGAAGCCTCCAGCTAACCAGGGAAATAGGCACTTCTGTGGTGGACTTGACTTGTCAGTTGTAGCATATGCAATAACCCCAAATGTCATGCCAGTTAAGACCCCAATTCCACAAATGACTATTCTGCTAATGAAGCTGCTATTCTCATCTTGAGTAATCCAAAGTACTGATAACAAAACTGGTGCTAGTGTCGCTGAAGCAACTGCAATTGGCTTAGACCATCTCTTTTCACAAACAACAGGAATTGTCAATCTCCTAGGCAAGGATAAGGGCATCCCAAGAATGAAAAGAAGCGATTTAAAAGGAGCTGATAATCGCAAACAACAGCAACTTTTCTGGATTTCTACTTCATCAACTCCTTCTAAAGGACCTGCCTCTATAAACTTAATTTCGCCTTTTTCGATGCTATTTAAAATGGGCATTCTCAAGTCACTTCCACAACTTGAACTAGCATCCCCTTTCCCGTCCTTCCCACCATTACTCCAGCGGATATCTGATGTGTAAACAACAAAAACATAGACAATATACATGGACATAAACCCCAATGCACCCCAAATATTGATTCTTCCATAAAACAAGATGAAAGTAAGGATTGCCAGAACTATGAGGAAGAAGCCAATATCTCTAACAAAAGCAACCCTATTGACTCTAATCTGTTTTTGCTTCAACAAAATGCTCATTAGTCCAACCACAACACAGGTTACAAAGGAAGCACCTCCTGCCACAGTGTTGATACCAATATCACCTGTCCCACTACCCAAAAAGGATACCAGGCTAGAAAAAACATCAGGTGCACCATTACCAAGAGAAAGGAGAGTAACCCCAGCAATTGTAGGGGGCAATCTCAGCAAACCAGATAAATTTTCAAGTGAAGAGCAGAAGAATTCAGAGGCTGTATTGCCCAACAAATAGAACAACACCAGGAGCCAGAGAAATAGAAGACAGTGACCGAAAAGAGGACTTCTCCCAAAATTGCAATAGAAAAGGTAGAGATAGTTAATATAGCCTTCAGATACACATGGACTATGTGATACAAGATATCGGCACTTGGCACTGTAGTCTCCTAGAATTTCAAACCCCTTGCACTCTTCTTGACTGCTGTCATTGGAAGAAGAGTGAGGACTGTCACGAAAAAGAATTCCAGCAGAATTGAACTGAATAATGAAGAAAACACAGGCCACCAAAAGAAATGAGCTGTTCAAGAAAAGAACGTATCCTCTGTGCTGAGATATAGAGACCAAGATACCCATCAAAGGAAATCAATCAAATTCTGTCCTAAACGCAGATATGCAACTCTATGTCATGATTTGTGAACTGGGTAAAAGAGGTATCAGGCTACTAGTTTGATCCAGGGCAACTATGGAATGAACCAAGTCAGGAAGAGAACAAACAAATTTCAGCACCCATTTGGATAATGCAAACAAAACCTGCAAAAAAACACCAATTAACAACAATAAATCAAGAATTAGGAACAGGGTTTGATTCAAGATAAAATCTTTTTGTCCCAAACTTATGGAAACAGACAGAAACAAACTAACCTCTTTAATAGGAAGCGGGATTTGTGATTCTTTTAAAGATTGCCGGTTGAGCAGGCTAACCAAAGGAATCTGAACAGAAAAAGAAGAAAGTCAGTGACTTTCTAAATAGTCGGTGTGAAATCTAACCATGAAATGTTGACTAAGTTGAAGGGAGAGAAGCTCTCTACCTTTACATTAGTACAATGTCGTCATGGTTTGAACTCGAACCAACTTCAAAATGGGGATTATATATTTTTGGAGGGTCTAAAAAAAGTTTCTGTGGCAGTTTGGCTCCGTGACTCTGCACGACCAAGCACGTGTACCTCTTTTTCTCTCACACGTGTACTTTTTTATTGAATTATTATTTCATATAGATGTCCATATAGTTTTTTTTTTTTTTTTTACTCACGCCTTTCTGCGTCCCGTAGGAAGATTTTTTTTTCTGTTTCTTTTTTTTCTTATAATATATAATTATATTAATATAATATATAATTATACTATATTATTATAATTATATAATTTACATTATCATATTATAAATGAAAATTTTATTTTGTAAAAATCAATTTAGATATATATAATTTATTTAATCTAATAAATATTTATTTTATGTTATATAATATAAAATAAAAATTATAAATAAAATATAATGATAAAAATAATTGTATTAAAATCTTTAATTAAAAATAAAATAATATAAAAATTTATAAATAATTATAATATATTTTATATTTAGTATATAAATTTCATAGTGTTTATCAATTTTAATATTATAAAAAATTTTATAGTGTTTATTAATTTTGTACATTATAGGTTCATTTTTTATATACTACATATTCATTTTTTATGTACTGCATATTCATTTCTTTTATATTGTAGATTTATTTCTTATATATCGTAGGTTCATAGATTTTATATAATTTTTTATGATTCATTTGTTATATGGTATATGTTGATTAGTTTAAATATACATGCTCATTGTTTTATAAATTGTAAGTTTTATTTTTTTGTAAATTATAGGTTTACTTTTTTATAAACTGTAAGTTTATTTTCGTATAAACTGTGGATTTATTATCAATAAATTAAAATTTTATTTTAATATAAATTGTAGATTTATTATCAGTAAAGTATAAGTTTATTATATGTTTATTTTTTTTATAAACTGTATGCTCATTTTCATATAAATTATATATTCATTATTAATAAATTGTAGGTTCTTATATATTGTAAGTTCATGAATTTTTTATTGTTTTTATTCATTTCTTACATGATATAAGTTGATTAATTTAAATATATAGACTCATTTTTTTGTAAATTTTAAGTTTATTTTTTTTATAAACTGTAAATTCATTTTCGTATAAACTGTATATTCATTATTAATAAACTATAAGTTCATTTTGATATAAACTGATAGATTTATTGTCAGTAAATTATAAGTTCATTTATATACTAAATATAAAATATATTATAATTAATCACAAATTATTATATTCTTTTATTTTTAATTGAAGATTTTAATATAATTATATTTTCTTATTTTTTATAAATTTTATTTTATACTATGATATTATATATAACTTAAAATAAATATTTATTAGATTAAATAAATTATATATATCTAAATTGATTTTTGAAAAATAAAAATCTCATTTATTAGAAAAGAAATAATATAATAATATCTTATAATTATAATATAATTAATTTATAAAATTTACAATATAATTAATTAATATAACAATATAAATTATATTAAATATTTATATATAATAATATAAATTATATAATTATATTAATATAATATATATTAATATAGTACATAAAATTATAATATATAACAACAAATAAAAAATTATTTTTAAAAAATTAAAAAAAAATAAAGAAGCAAGAGAGGTATGCATAATGTGCACAACAAATTAGAGATGCATTCTTTTTCTTTTTTTTTCTACCTACACATGTTATGAACCCCTAATTTATATTACTGTATAGACACGAGTCTATTATTTAATTTGCCCTTTTCAATAATGTGCAACATTCACCCCTCCATCAACCTAAAAAATCACCAGTTATTTTGACCCAAAAAAAAGTCACCAGTTACTATTTTCCGATTGGAAATTAGTTTTGTCTAAAAGTTTGATTAACAAATAATGAAAAAAAAAATTTCTCTTAGCAAACAGACATTTGTTCAATAAATGTCAGTTACAATAGTAAAAATTTTCTTTTATTAAATAAAGAATATATCAGATTGAAAAATTATAAAAGATAATTTTCATGAATTCAGTATTTTTTTTGCATCGACCAAATAAAATAGGGTTAACCCTTAAAATCACAAATTTGTTCATTAATTAGAAGAGTTTTGTTGGGTTGATGAGTCATTTTTCTTTTTTTTTTTTTTTTTGGGTTTCTTTATCTTCTTTCTCTTCATGACTTTAAACGATTAATTCAAAGAATCTTGCCCCGTTGGCCAAATCCATCCCACCCCGGAATATTCTTGTGCTGAGTATGTCCTACCTTGTCCCCACCCAAAAAAAAAAAAAACTAATTGTAGTCGATTAAATTCTAGGTGTCCATTTTAGATCACAATCCATATTTGTCTTCCTCCATTTGAAACGGATAAAATTTGCTTCATATGTGTGTTGGTTCTCATAACTGTACACGTGTGATCGTACTGGATGTTTTTAAAAATATATATAATTAAATAAATAATATTTATTTTCAAAATAGATAATTATCTATTTTATAATTCCCTTTTATATATATTTATTTTTATTTATAATTAAATAATTTTTATATAAAAAATTTAATCACTTATATATTAAATAATTAATTTGACAAATATTAAAGATTTTATCTCAAACAAAACAATTAACTGATAAATAAAATGATCAATATTTTTCATATTTTCCTTTTTAAATTGATTCATTACTTAACTATACAATAGGATAGCTCTTTTTCTTTTTCTTTTTTTTTTTTCATTAACTCCATGCTTATCAATATTTGATGAAGCCAAATATCGAGTAATATCTAAATGGATTCATTCGACCCTACATATAAGATAAGGAGAAATATGAATAACATCTAAATCCCATTTTATTTCTACAAAAAATTTTCAATCCCCATCCAAGAGTGCAATATGAATATTGATAAGCTTGTCCTCTATATTTTCTTTTGTTTATATGCAAATTTGTCATCCAGCTTTGTATAGAGTAAAATTGCAAGTGATTGAAAGGGTTGTTTATACTTTTATGGAGAATGAAACACGTGTGGGCATGGAAGCCAGACACAGAGTCTCGTCCATTTCATGTATAATGATGTAAATGCTGGCCGATGGGCTGCCTAATTTTTGTTTTTTAGGTCATGCAACAATAGGGTGGGTGGGAGAGTTGAACCAAGGATCTTTGATCAAGTATAAAACCAACCGACCTAAGTTTGGCTTGATCAAATATACTGTGTTAACACGGAAGAAATTATTTTCATTTAATCCATTTCAAGATTTCCTAATTATCTTGTCACTATTCGTATTTTTCACATTTTTATTGTACATATAATTACAATAAAAAAAATAACAATTTGGAACGTTATTATTTGAATTTTATCGTATATTTAAATTAATTTTTAAAAATAAATTTAAAAATATGTTTTTAGCAGTATATTTTTTTAGATTGCAATATATATAATTTAAACTTTATTTAGTTATGATATTTTTTTTCAATGTAATATATATAAACATTTAAATGATTTTTTTTGTTAATATATATAAATACACACGGGATAGTAGCATGACACATTTCTCTACAAAACTATGATAATTTTATAAAAACGTATTAATTTATATAACTCTTATATACACATTTTTTATAATCGATGTGGAATTGTAAAAGACCAACCCACTCCTCAATTCCTATAAATGAAAGACACCATATATCACACTCTTATATGTTTTCATTTTACATTTAAACAAATTTTAAGTGAGAGAAGTAAATTTTATGGATTAAATATGTTTAAAATTTATAAAATTAGGATTGAGTTATTGATTCTGTAAATTTATCTAACAAATAATATTTAAAATTTTAAAATGAACGATTTCTGAAATTTTCATCTCATATATAATTAGTTAATACTAAATTAAATGTGTCATGATTGATCTAATAATAAATGTGAAAATTAAGTATTCATAATTACTTTAATATTAATTGTCACTAAGATAAAATAAAAAAATAATGATTATAAAAGACTTCTATATATATACATATATATGTCCTTTCTAAATCTCTCATATTTTACATTTATATCTTTTGTAGTAGTATCATTTTTTAGGGTAGTAATTCGTATTGTGTCTTGTTTAATTGTATTCTATCAATACATGTGTATAACACAAAAATACTTAATCTAAACATAATTTATTCTATTAATTATGTCAAAATCTTCAAATTTAATACAAATATACTTATAAAGTTGTTACATGATTAATTGTGTTATAATAGATATTAACAAGTCATTATAACATGAAAATACATATTTAATATGAAAACATATAAAATTTTAAAAAAATATTTAATTTTTAACTAAAAATAAAAGAGTATATATTGATAATAAATAGTATAAATTAAAAATCTAAATAAATATAAGGTTGCATCCAAAAATATTTTCTTATATATAAACACATTTATTTAATATTGCATTCAAATTTTAAAAACTAAAGAGTATAGATTGAAAATCTAAATAAATATAAGGTTGCATTCAAAGATATTTTCTTATATATAAACACATTTATTTAAAATTGTGTTTAAATGTGTATATTTATATCATGTATTACATATTAATTTATTAATTCGATTATATAATCCTATTTAATCGTATTTATTACGGATTAAAATAATTAACCTATTTAAATTTATTTTTTGTCATGTCATAAATGAATTTTAATTTATTTAACTACGTGTCATGTTATTTAATCGAGTTATATAAAAAATTGTTTGCATTACCATTTTCTTTTCCATCTCTCTAAAAAGCATCTAAATTTCATATTATTCTAAGGTGAGCTACTATATAAATTTAGTCTAAAATCAAAATGGAAACCTTCGAGAAGAACTGTACAAGGCATAAATTTATAAAAACACAGTAAAATAAAAAAATTATTAATCAATTACTGACCTCAAAAAAAGAAGGAATTTATTCTTCAATTTGTAGTTTCAATCCAAATTGAAGATCCAATCTCTCTCACAATGTGAATGGTTATATACATTGATTAAAAAAAAAAAAAGAACTATTATTTTTTTCCTTCGTGTTTCTCCGTTGAACATCTTTCTAATAATTAGATATTGTTTTATGTTTCATCATAGAAATATGTATAATTAACATTATCGTATTAGAAGATGATGTTGGATTTTATTTGGAATATTTATCATTCTTGACAAAGACGGGAATTGTATATGATCTTTACATATTGGAATCACCTGATTGTCAATTAATAAGTCTTAATCTTAAGCTTTAATCTTCCTTTCCAAACTACGCATAATGTACAGCTTGCACACCAACCACGATTAACTCTAAAACGACATCATGACATGGCCATAAGATAAATCAATTGTTAATAAAAAAATTTATCTCCCTTCATCTCGTAACTTAAAAGTTGAAACTTATTAATCAAGTAATAGTCATCATCATGAACGAGACTTTTGTGTCCCTTATTTAAGCGTCAAATCTAGCAAATATTGGTGGTAGGGTTGCTCCATTATTTCACACATCTTATATGGGAAGGGATGTCGACGTCTGAAAATGGAGAAAAGCTATGTGGGCAGAGGGCCACTGGATATGTCACGCGAAAAATGTACACGAGTATGAATTCACAAATGCTACATAATATCATCATTAACTTATCCATATGCAAACACCAACTTTCATTCGTCTATATGAAGATAACTTAAATGTATTAGTCAATCAATCTATGATAAAGAGATGTGAAAACTAAGCTATCAAATTGCATGGATGAAGTCTTTAATACTTTTTTTATGGATGAATTTTTATTTTATACTACTTGACGTTTTATAATTGTTATAAACCTTAATTAATTTTTTTAATTCTATCATGTATTTGTTTCATAATAATGATTTATTTTTAAAGTATATAATTTATGAAAATAATTAATTTAGGATAATATAGTCATTTATTTGTATAAAAATACTTATTAAATGCAATAATGAATATATGTACAAAAATCTTAAATGACATATGTTATGAAATGAAAAAAGTACTTTTGTAAGATACATAAAATAAAGAAATTCTCCAGTTTGAGTTTCTCACATTGAAAGTTAGGGGTGAACATGAATCCTGAATATACTGAATTGAATCGATTAATCAAACCAAAAAATGATTGAAATTAAAAAGAATAGAAAATAACCGAACCAAATCTATCCAAACTAGATCGATCCCAAATTGTTATCCAAAATCACTGTGTGTGTATATATATATATATATAAAAAGTATTTTTTTGTAAATTTAATTTTTAAATCCATATGCATATATGTATTTAATTTTTAAATACTTATGTATATATGCCAATATATGTAGAAATTCCATTTTTTTTAGAAATTTAATTGTATATATAAACTCTATTTTTTATAAATGTAGTTTTTTAAAAAATATGAAATATCCAAATAACCGAACTGAATCGAATCGAAAATTGATTCAATTCGGGATGAATATTTTTTTTATTTGAGTTCAGTACAAGTTCCTTCATGTTTCAAATAATTGATTTTTAATTTGATTTTGGATAATTTTAAATAATCACTCTAGAATCGGGACTGATCACCCCCTATTGAAAGTTGGACAAATTTAAGTAAGATCCAATAAAATACTCCATATTTTTTTTAAAATCTCTGGTTTATTTTTTAATTTCCTTGTAGCTTTAGAAAATCAAGAAATATTTTTTTTTTCAGTTTTGCCATTGTTTTCCGTGAGAAAGAGAATTAATAAAGTGATATTTGTATTTTAATAAATGAACAATTTAATTATACATAGTTATTGTTTTCTCATAACTGACGCCATTTAAAAGCTTTATTTATTTTATATAGATATTTTAAATGATAAATAGAAAAAAAAAAACCCAAACCAATAATGAAAGAGAGATAAATGAATATATTTTGTATGGTCTTAATCGTTTCAAACTTGTGCTTTTTCTTTATATACTGATTTCTTAGAATTTTTTTTTATGCATAACAACAAAATATTAATAGTTTTCTCAAACACTCAGATTTAATTGATATATATCTCTTAATTTTATTTTAAAATTTATCTATTACAATAGTTTTATTATATTTGTTATAATAAGTTACTTAATATACTTAGATAACTTTGGAACTATTAAAATTAAAAGATGGCATAGATCAACTTAATGGTAAATTTTTTAAGAAAGTGCTAATAATCTATTATTATTTGTACTTCTCTTCCATAAATAATAATTTTTAAAAGCAGTTTGATTCAATAGATCAATTAAACAACTTAAAAACTAAGTATTTAATAGATCTCCATTAACTTTTAAGTTCAAAATAGACAAATAAAATCAATCAATCCAGTTTAAGTCCATCTAAAATTATCTTTTGTTTTTTAGAAACTTTTTAGTTTTTTCAAACTTTAAAAATTATATTTATTAATTATCATTTATAATGCATGTAATGATTACTTTTATTTTATTTTATAAATAAACTTATTGGGATTGCAAATTTTACTTTAACTATCTATCTCCAGTAAATAATTTTGTGAGTTTTAAAATAGGGAATTGGAAGTAATTTATTAAAAATATTATATTGATATTATTTTATTTTCATAAAATATATAATTTTGGATATAATAAATAATATTTATTATTTTTTGAATAATTAAAATATTTATTATTTTTTGAATAATTAAAATATTTATTTTATATTTTTATAATTATTATATATAAATAAAAAGTTTTACTTAGAAATCTTTATTTTAAATGTTTCATATTTGTTACTATAGATTATAAATAATTATTTATATAATAATGTTAGTTAAATTAATATATTTATATAATATATAATATTAAATTAGTAATTAAATTATGTTTTGATTTTTTTTCCCTAATTCACCGTTATATGGGGAACAGAAACAAATTTTTTGTGCTTACTAAGACAGCCCTAAGGCCCGTATCAAATTCTTGAAACAGAAGCAAGTTCTACAGCTTCAAATGTTTGGGTTTTGGTTTTCAACCCGATCCATGTCACCATTTTTATTTTCCCTTCTCCTCTCATTGATAATAACGAAAGGCGCAAATACAAAGCTTAAAAATTCGCATCTTGATTCGATTTCTTCAAAGTTCTATCATTTTAGCAAATATCCATTTCATTTCTCCCCTCAATTCTTCATTTTGTTTTGTGAGTTTTCAAGAATTTTGAGAAATTGCGGTATAATAGCTCTGTATTGGGTCTTTTGCACCTATGGATTGTACAATGAAAATTAGGTCATCAATTGTTTTGCCCATATTTTCTTCATCTTCGTCGAAAGTTGATGGGTATGGGTTTCGGTTCAGTGGAAAACGGTCCATGAGGAAAATCTGTGCCATCACTCATAATGGTTCTGTTTCTCCATCTGCTTCTCATGAGGTCAGTCTCAGTCCTTCTGTTCTAGTTTCTAATTTGTTGAAGAATTGTCATTTGGGTAATCATGTTATGCATATGTCTCGTAAAGGTCGCTTTTTTTTGTCAGGTATTGCTGTTTTATTAGTACATGTGATTTTGATGAGTAAAACTCTCTTGTTATGTATGGTTTGTTTCCAATATTATGTTCTTGTTTTGTGGGGAATGATCATTGCTTGGAGTCCTTGATTTCGATTGATATGTTTTGGATATGGTTTTGTAGATTATGTTCGTTCATGCATGTTTCTCCTAAAAGCAATTGTTTTGTTGCTAATACTATTGTTCAAGAACATGAAAAGAACGGCTCTTCTGGTTACCTGTATTTTTCAATCTGAAAGCAAGACTGTTGCCATTGTGCGAAGTACATGAATAACAGAATGCAATGTGTTCGAGTGGACATTTCTATATTAAGTTTCTTCTCTGATGGATGTGTGGGTTCTAGTTGAATTATCTTTCATTGGTGCAAGTGTCTTGATTAAAGAATGTCTCAGGCAGAATCCAGGGCTATGGGTGATGCACATAGAAGAAGAAGCAGTCTTGAATCTCTTTTTTGTTATGACAAGCCTATACCAGAGGAGAGAATTGAGAAGCCAGTTGGTATATCTTTAGCTGAAAAAATAATTGGCGATAATCCTAGATGCACTGATTGCCAGGCCAAAGGAGCAGTTCTTTGCCCCACTTGCTCGGGTTCAGGCTTATACATTGACTCCATAATGGAGAGCCAGGGTATTATTGTCAAGGTTCGCTGTCTAGGTAAATTTTCTTTCTCTTTAAATGGAATATGCTAACAAATGACATGTTCATAATTTCTTGAGAACTGTTATGTTGGACTCGCAATGGATTACTTGGCTTCTTAGGTTTTTATTTGTATTTTTTTCATATTATGAGGATGATCCAGGATTTTTCAGTAGAAAGACCCTGGGCAGCATTGTAAATTTATAATAAACACTAAAAAATTGCCTTCAATGCTCCTATTTTCTCTTCATTTTGGAGAGAAAATCAAGAAGGTAAAATGAGTATTGTTTGCTTTCCTCTTTTATTTTCCTCCTCTTTCTAAATAGTGGAAAGTTATAATCATCTCTTATTTTTCATCTTTATTTTCCTTGCTCTCTTATTTTCCCTCGCAAATATAAATTTAGGAATAAATAATAGTCCAGGTCTGAGATAAAACATTTGATGGAAAAACTGCAGAGTAACTAAAAATTGCATTGTTCATTTGATTTTTCTATTGGACAAAATGTTTTGAAGTGAGGAACATTGGTGAAGCCAAAAGTGAGACTTTCCATTTGTTGGTTATTGGAGAATGTTCCTATACATGTGGCAAATTTTGAATCATGACTTTTTCTGCTGAGTATGGGACTATGCATGATTGCTGGTTAGGAAGAAAGCTAATGTGATCACTATGTTATTGATTATCTTGATCTCTGTCTCGCTTTGGCAAAGACAAGCATGCTAATGTGATCGTTTTGCTTTGTAGGTTGCGGAGGAACAGGTAACATTATGTGCTCAGAATGTGGTGGGCGTGGTCATCTTGGACCGAAATGACCTGCATGGTTTGCTTTTCTTCCTTGGATTTTGTTGTAGTCCCATGTTTGTTTGTAACATTTAAATAGGAAAGATCACATTATTGTAGTTTCGTAGCTTTGAGCTATTGTCTGGTTCCATGTTTAATGATCTCTGATAAAGATTGTGCAAAAATTTTATGTATTCCAATAATTGTTTCTTAATGGTATTTTTTTCTTTATCTGATTCATGCCTTGTCAATTTGTTGAATGCCTTTCATCTACAGTTACTCCATGGACGAACTATGAGTTCTATTGGGGGATTTTCCCTTCTGTTGTTCATTTCAAACGTTGAAACATGATGAGTGCACTAGTTTTACTATTTAGCGTTATGAACAAAGAACACCACAACTGAAAATGGAGTTCAAAATCAAGATCGCACCAAAGATCAAATTTATACTAAGATTGAATTTGTTATATACTCCTTTTTTATTTCATATCTTATGGGATTCTAATGTTATAATTATGGTTAACATTTGGTTTGAGTGAAATTCAATGTTGTTGAAGAAAATTTACATGCTTATTTCCAGGACATTGACTGAAACAGTAACAACTGGAGATAATATTGAATCTCAAACAAGACTGTTATTTACACCATGAGGAATATTGCAAACAATTTGTTAAACTCAAATTTACATATGATTCTAAAGCATTAATTCATCGTTTTAGATCGTTGTAATCCGGTGTAGTTTTTAGATTCATTGATACCAGGAAATCAGCAAACATGTCAAAGTTGGCTTTCCGGATCATTAACCTCCTTGTCTCTGAAGCTCGCGAATTCGAACTGGAATAGTCTGATCAAACCATAAGCTCCGTGGATTCTCTGCATAAACAACATAATAAGCTGAAACGCATGGCTGTGGCCATGCCATTGCTACCCTACACTGAAAAACACAAAAATTGACATCAAACTTGGTCAGTTGGCAATTCCCGAAAGGAATTGTTTACTAGTCTTTTAAGGTTCAAAGGGTGGCTGAGCTCTTACCAAGAAATAGCCAATCGAGAAGGCATATATTGACACTTCTGTCGCATAACTCTTATGGACTACAAGTGTCCATGTTCCTCCAATCAGGGTGCATACCGCACCTCCTGCTATCCCAGTAAGGAAATAGAATGACCCTGTAAGGTCTGAATCGATTAATCATTCCAACTCTGCTCTCCTGAACATCTCCCAAGTATCCATGGATGATTCCACAAACCCCTTACTGTAAACCCCACCTATTCCCATATGTTACTAGTGTTGAAGCTATAGCAGAATACCAGTTAGCACAGGAGAACAAGAACTCATCTGTACCCCCTGCAACCAGACTAATTGCTCTTGCAGACCCTCGAATCACTGTAAGAATCGGGACAAGGGCGGAGCCAATGAATATACTCCCCATCAGCTGTTCAATTGTGTCCCTTAAAGCAACTCTTTGTCCATTTCCGCTCCACATGCAAAGTGTAAGTACTTGATGCGTGCAACTGTGACCTGCAATGTGTATTTCATTACTTGCATACTCCATGTCAAGCTTAGCAGGATCCAAGATGTCTATTCCAGTTCCAGTAATTGTGGCGCCACCTATTCCAGACACCAAGAAACTGGAATAAATGATGCTCATAAAAATTGAGACAGAAACCAGTGTGGTGGTTTTAGCAGGAGGGAAAGCTGTAGCAACTGATAGAACCTTGATGGCATAACTGGATCTGGGATTCACCCAACAAGCATAAAGGGATTGATTGATGGAAAAAACAACAGCAACTGAACCTATTGCTAGACTTGCAGCAGAGCCAATTAGTATTAGTAGTATCCCAACTGCACATGTTAACAACCGGCTAAGCCAAAATGCAGCTCTTATAGCTCTTGAAGGGTAGCAGAGAGTGATCCATTGCCAAGTGGAAGCCACAATTGCAGCAGATGCTGTTGCAGTTAGGAGTGGGGGATACCACTTCTTGGGGTGGAAGTGATGCCTATGGACAGAGATGAGGCCGCGGATGGTGAGGAAGATTACTAGTATAGAAGTTAGGATTAAGTGCTCAAGGAAAATGACTCGAAAGAGCCTCCGGACAAATTGCCCCGCCACTGTTGCAGTCTTGATCTGGGTGCTTGATTGTTGAACCTGCAAGAATTCAAAGTAAGTTGATAATTTAGAAAGTCAAACTCTTTAGTAGATATCAGATGGCAAACATAAAAAAGCAAATGATGAAACTGTAACCAAAAGAAGAATATATGAAATTGCTTAAAGAACGTGGAAACAAGATCAAGAACAAGAAACGAATAAGAAAGGAAATGGGCACGAAATGTTACATATGAGAGAGATTAGGAAGATAATCAAAAGAACAATAAACGAGATATTAAGAAATTGCAGAGGATAAATCTTGATGGAGAAGGAAGAAAATATAAAACAAAGGAATGGGTTAGAGAGAGAACCTTGATAGGGTTGGTAGATGGAAATCTGTCTTGTTGAACTTGAACATGGAAGATCTGCATATTAGTAGCAATTGTAGCGTTGAAGTCTTTATTTCTTTCCATTGATGGCTACATTTCAATTTCCAAGTCAAGCACTCTTTCTTGGTTTAAAACATTTCTCGCGATTTCTTTCACTTTCTTTCTTAGCAACCAAGATTAATCAAATCACATTAAAAAAAAAAACTTCCAACTTCATGACCTCACATATAATACACTCAATCTGCTTGAACAAGTCAATCTATAGCTACATACGTATATGAATATCATATATGACTTATAGAAGTCCTTAATAAAATCATTTTATACTGCATGAAACTAGCCGATTCTTGCTCCTTCACATGTCTTCTAGGTTTCTAAACTAATATTATTTTCATTTGATCACGTATTGGCTTGTGTGTGGGTTTTGGTTTTGGTGACGTGGGCTCATGACGTGGCAGGCAAAGAATGTAGGGACAAGTCAACTGATTATTCTAAAAATCAAACGGATATTCTTTTCAAATTGATCTATTTGATTAATTTAATTGAATTAATTTAAAAATAATTAAGTTTAAAAATCTTTCAAATAATTCTGAAAAATCAAAACATTAAATTTTTTTATAATATCTAAAAATAAAAAAATAATTAAAACTAATCAAATTAATTCAACAATTTAATTTTTAATTTAACTGCTCCAACGAGCCAAATCATTCCAGTTTCAAAACATTGAGGGCCTCTTCTTTTGCTTCTGCCTGTGGCCTGTGTTAGTTCTTGTGATTTGGTTGAACTTTTTATGCTCTTCTTTAATTAAAGAAAGTGAAAAAAAGATAAAGGGCACCGTTCCTTTTTTAAAGAAGTGTTTTTAAGGTTCAACTACTAACTAATTTTGGTTCTTTTGTTAATGTTACCTTTGAGTCTTGATGAAAAATTTACCAAATTTCAATATTTTGATATATTTTTGGTTTTTCTAACTATTAAACTTAATTTTAAATGATTTACGCATCTATCAAAATTAAATTTTGTTGTGAAAAATTTTGATTGCCAGTTTGATGATTACCCATATACCAACTTATTACAAGAAAACAAAAGTAGTACTATTACATCACATATATGCCCACGAGTACTTACTTTAGATGGGTTGGATTTGGGTTAAGGTATCAAGAAAACTTATATTGTACAAGTTCCATTTCTTTGCAAAGTGAAACTTGTTGGGATTTTAATTTATTTATGTATCGTTGGAGATGTTGATGAATCAGGCCACCATTGCGTAATGGATGCCTTTTTCTCTCCAAATCTCACCCATTCTGAATTTCTAGACTAATCTTTCTTATCCATAGACAAGTTGATCAGCGTCATTATATAAGCTTGAGGTGAAAAGCTCTGCAATTAAGTTGAATTTAGATTTACCAAAAAAAAAAAAAAAAAGAGAGATATGTGGATCAATATTGGAAGTTCCCAGGTTGAACAGGAACGTGAAGTCCGTGAAACTCATGGAATCTATACTTTTTTTTTTTTGGTTTTCTTTTCATTAGTAAAGAAGATCAAGATTAGGAATGTGTCACTTTTTTCTATTATTTTATAGTGGTCCAAAATTTGGTCAAATATTTGTTCCATCACCAAACCTTTGAAGATCAGAACTGAAAATTGGTAAACCTCTATAGCTATCTTTATTTTCGTTAACCCATCATTTTTTTTTGGTTGGAGTCTTTGTATCCATATTGAACATTAAGGTTGTGTTTCATAGGACAAAGGTTGGAGAAAAAGAGTTAGCGATAATAATTTATACACTATTTATGATATATATCTGAATTTTATTCAATTAAATTGAGTAGTATAAAAGTTGATTGAGTAATAGATACAAGTAAAGTCATATTCAAAAAAATAATATTAAGTTTGGATAGAATATGAATCGTGTAGTACTCTATTCATATTCGTATCAATAACTTATACGATCTATTGATTTTTACTCATACTTAAATCCATATTCATATACCCACACTTATTTCCGTACACACACATATATATATATACACATCCCTAACCAATAGATATACAATATTAGAGATTATATAATTAAACTTATTAATCGATAATCCATTATTGCACACGATTTGTAATTTAATATATTATTTAACATATATTTATAAATATTAATAAATTAAATATTCAATACATAAAATAAATAATTTATTTTCTTAAAATAATATATATATATATACACACACACATACATACACATACTATTTTTAGCCTTATTTTGTATAATTATTTATTTTATGATTATTTATTATATTTTTATTTTTTATAGTTCTTTAATAAGATAATTTTAGAGGTTAATATTTTAATTGCTTCTTTGCTAAATAATTAACTTGGCAAATGACAAACTGTGCTCCCAAAAGATCAAATTCAGTTATATATATTATTTAATTATAATGCATCTAATATGTTACATTTAGAAAATTAAATAAAATTTAAAGTATTTATTTTTTTAGTATTTCAGTAATTATATATATATATATATATATATATATATATATATATATATATATATATATTCTCTTTGAATATAATATTTATTGATATACTTGATATTTTAATTTATACAAAAATTTAAAAATATATTAGTAACTATTTGAATAATGAATTATTAATGATTTATCCAAAACTTATAAATATAAAAATGAATTTAATACTTGTTATATAAATGAATATAAATACACATAAATAAATATACCTATTTTTTAGGTCTAAGATGAGACATGGAGTGCTTTCCGTGTTATGGAAGAGCGCTGTTTTGTGGATATTGCTGGCAATAGTTTGGGCCCTAATAGGGGGCCTTAATTTTGGGTCAATAACAGACAATGGACTGTAACCACTGTATAAGCCCACATCCAGGGAATCAATTTGAGCTCTGAAAGGTAAGAACAAGCGGCATAACTCTCATCAGCCCATGTACCAAGAACGCCATTGAAGGTATTATCCGGTAATTCCATTTGTTTATTAAATTCTGGTTAAATTTTGAATTCATCACTTTACAGCTTTAAAATGATAATACATGTACATATATCAGATTCCTTCTCTATTTTTTAAATTTTTATTTATAAAATAATCAAATCAATCCAATTATCATTGTGATTTATATAATAAAAATTAATAATTTCTATTAATTTAATAACATATTCCATATAATAATAGAATAAAAAATTAAATTAAAAATCCTTCATTCCTCTCATTCTTTTAAAATACCAACTAACTTTTATATTTTATAAATTTAAGAATATTTTTTGATAAATTAATACAATTTACAATGCGCGCACACATAATATAAGGACACCACACTCCGCTTAATAAAATTACGATGATTTTGTTAAGCGCAGAGTGATATACATGCATATAGTACATTAGCCGTATGAGATCCAAAATTAAAATATTAAACACCACAAACTCAACACTACACTATTTACATCACTTTTTAATTTTATATATTTTGATAAATTAATAAAATATAATGCACATATACAATATATACAATATAGAGACATCACACCCCATTTAACAAAATCATAGAGTGATATATATGCTACCATAAATGTAATATCACACTATCTACGCTACTTTTACAATTTAAAAATAATTTCAATACTTTTGAAAACAAATACTTATCAATTGTTATCTTGAAAATAACTCCCTACTTTCTTTATTTCAACTGAAGTCAGTTCCACCACACTCCAACCCTTTCATCCAATAATTAAAAAATAAAAAATAAAAAAAACCCAACTAATGGCATAGCAACTCTGAACCTGTCCACCGCCTACTAAAGTCCCCATGCCACCAACAAATGTAGTGACATTTGGACTCTTCAAAGTAAGGAACCCCCTAAAAAACAAGCTCTCCTCCGCACCCTTCCATGCCTTTTTATTACTATTCCCCACCACCGCCTCATCCTTTATTAGCCCATCGGCTTTCCTCCTCTCCAAAAACTTCCATCTACACTTCTATGAAATGGGTATCAAAGTTTTCACCTTTGCATTCATGGCCGCCTCAATCCTCCTCTCCCTTCTCTTCATCCCAGCAACAAAACTAACCGTACCCATTTCAAGATTCACCCCAGTCATCAACTTCAACATGCTAAAAGACCAAAAACCGTACCCAGTAACATTTGCTTACTTAATATCAGCATCTAAAGGTGACACCAAGAGGTTAATAAGGGTCATTAAGGCACTGTACCATCCAGGAAATTACTATCTTATTCATGTGGATGCTGATGCACCACAAGTTGAGCACAAAGCAGTAGCTGAGTTTGTGTCCGGTGATCCTGTTTTTGGTCTTGTGGGGAATGTTTGGATTGTTGGGAAATCAAATATAGTCACCTATAGAGGTCCAACTATGCTTGCTACTACTCTCCATGCAATGGCTATATTGTTGAGGACTTGCAAATGGGATTGGTTTATTAATCTTAGTGCCTCTGATTATCCCTTGGTGACCCAAGATGGTATGGTGAGTGCCCTTTTTGAGTCATCGGTTATATATATTTTTTTCTTGCTTTGCGGTTTCCTCTCTCAAATAATGTGATTTACTGACCTAATTTTGTTTCCAGATCTAATTGATGCCTTTTCTGGCTTCCCAAAAGATCTCAACTTCATACAACACAGCAGTCACTTGGGCTGGAAACTGTAAGAACCTTTCTGTTTCTGTTTTTTTTTTTAAAAAAAAATTTATATTATGATTTCAAGGAAAGGGTCATTTATAATTGTTGCTATGAAGAATGACATTTTTAGTCATTGATAAAAATCATATGATACATATTCAGGAAGAAGAGAGCCAAGCCAATTATAATAGATCCAGGGCTTTACAGCCTGAACAAATCAGAGATATGGTGGGTTATGAAGCAAAGGAGTCTTCCAACTGCCTTTAAGCTCTATACAGGTTTTTCCCTAATTTCTTATTTATTTTGAAAAAGCCATGCTTTTAACAATATATTGCCAATCATGCCGTTCCGTGCTCCATACTTGTGCTTATCACTAGCATGTGAAGTGCAGGAACTACATGCCTACCATATAGGACATGGTACTTACCGTCAAGTTTGAAATTTAATCATTAATTTAAATTAAATTTTTGAGCTTTATAGATTGGGAGTGTTCAGCGTTTTCACTATCACCTTATGTCATCCAGATTGCCATGGTATCAGACCCCGCCGACAAAACCCACGCTTGGCAGTATCAAGATTATAATTTGAAATATATTATGTTGAAAACAAAAGCTCCTCTTTCTTTTTATTGAAGTTGCTTGCTAAGTTTGCCTCATCTAGCTGTCAAACTCATTTTTAATTAAGTCATGATAGTGCTTGTTTGCTTTAAATGATGGTTGAGTATGACCTTAAACCTAATTAATGCCAGATCAACCAACTATAAGTAGCAATCTTAGAAACAAAGTTACATTTAGGGATCAAGTTAACTTGTAGCTAATATAACAATTGGAATGTAATTGCAATGTTGCAATTAAAGAAGCAAGAAAGTAAATATTATTAAAATTAAACAGTTATATTCTAATTTGTATGTGCGTGTATATATATGTATGAAGGTGCTTGGTGTAGTCACAATTGCCATATATAGGTGCCATTACAAATATTTGAATATCAAACTCTGTTGAAAATGAAAAAAAGGGGTTGGGTTTAGTGTAGATGTGGAGATTAGAGTTGAGTAAGAACAAGATAAGCAGCCACTTTGTGTTATGAAAGGTCAATATTTTCTCTTTCCTGAAGTTATAAGTTATGTGATTGTGAGTGTCTCTGCCACGTTCAGTTGGACTCATTAGGGAAGTGGCCGTTGCTGCTTGCCAGCTGGGCATCCATATGTTATAATCTTAATTAGGATATCAACCCGCATAATCGTAGGGGGTCCACCATTGAAGTTAACCATCAACGTCCTTAGGACTTAGAATTCTATGAGAAACCAATGTCTTCCAGTGATAAAGGATTCGATTCTCTTTAAACAAAGTTTTAAGTTGGAGATTTTGTATGAAAAAAATTAGTATTGAAAGAATTTCACCTCATTCGAGGTCTGATCTGTCTCAAGCTCAAATTAGTAAAGATTAAAAGTGATTTTAGAATACTAAATAATCTAAATAAAAAAAAAAATTTCTATAAATATTATTAATAATTTTTAAATCTAATAATATTAGAGTTATTTTTAGAATCATGAGATCTCAAATTTAAAGTTCAATTGGAGTCAAATTAATTAAAAAATTTCAATGAAATCACTACAAAAAATGTAACTTTTCTCAATGATAGTTAACTATGATTAATCAAATCATTACAAAAAAATGACTTTGTTAAAAAGATTTATTTTATTCAGCGCGAAATTTGGATATTTTTTAATTTTTTTGAAATGATTTATTTTACCATGATGAAAAAAAAAATCAGTTTATTAAAATCATTGCTTGAAGTTATACTATTTTAATATTTAGTGTATAACTTTACAAAAGTCATTGTATAAAACTCATTTTGCAATAACGACTTAATGAATCATTGTGAAAAATCAATTTATGGAAATGATTTTTTCTTGTTGCAAAATATCAACTTATGGAAATGACTTTTTTTTGTAATATCTTTGCTAAACTAATAATTTAAGATAAATTTAATTTTAACATAATATATTTTTTAAAGATTTATTAGAAAAGAAAATATTTCAATTGATTACTTTATGTCATATATATTTTTTCTAAATAAATAATTAAAGTAGTACAACAGTGGTAAAAGTTAATATATAACTAAGTGGTAAAAATACTAATTTGATATGCAAGGTCTAAGATTTGAATCCACGTAATTACACATTATTTAGTTGTGAGATTTATGAGGTCTACGGTTTGATTCCAAGTAATAACATATTATTTAATTGCGAAATTTATTAGGAGTTTTTGCAACTGATATTTTTTTATTAGTAATGATTTTTGGCAACGATTGTACATAATTGAAAAAATTGATAACATTATTTGATTATTTGCAAAGAATTTTTATCATTATGAAAAATATTACTAACAATAAATTAAGCTTTTGTTGCTATTTTTGGGTTCATAAAGATCACATTTCTTGCAGTGAATCTCTGTCGAGCATAATATTTGAGGTTGGATTTCTAAAGAATTCCTTCCCGTTTCAAGGACAGACAGCTGCATATGTATTTAGTGTATGCATGGTCTAGAAAGTGCACATGGATGTTTGGCAATGCATGTGATTAACTGCTTATGTGGAGGACCTTTTAGATTTTCAATGATGAACTCTTAAGTAAGATTAAGAAAATATTTGCCATAAAGACAATCTCTGTGGTTCCAAACTAAATCATTCAACAAACCAAGTGTCTTTAGAATGATTTATAAAAGCAAGTAGCAGAAAGTACTGGATATTATTCTTAGCAAAAAGAGAAGCATATGGCTTTGTTTATATTCTTGTCAGTTGCACTTCATGTACATATACCATACTAGGGAGTAACATAAGTTTCAGAACTTATAACAGTAACAACTACATATACTTTGTAGCATGTGCTTGTTCTGAGCTTTATTACAGGTAATAATATATCAAAACTTGAACCTATTATGATTTCTATAAAGGGTCATTATAAGAACATTTACATTTATTGCTACAAGTAAAAAATGAAGATGGTTGTACCTTTTTTGCTTTTTAGCGAAGTAAAGTTTGATTGCTTTCCTGATGCTATTTTTGCACTAGCAAGTGAACATATATGACAGGCTCATAATTAACTAATATCAGTCACCCATGTTCCTGTGGGCCAAAAAACCCCACATCCTGCAGAAGCCTAGCCTAGTCATAAAAGAGAATTCTTTTTCTTCATGGTGACATTTTCTCTTTCAGCAACTTTTGACTTGTTAGTGGCTGATTATATATATATATATGCACAATTTTTGTCTTCTTGGTGTGCGTGCCAATGGAACTTTTGACTAGTTAGTGGCTGATCATACATCTGGCTATAAGATAACAACTTTGGTGCTGATATGTTTAATTTTTTCAATGATCTAAATTTCTCTTTATTAATACTGCCTTATCAAAAGTACAGGTTCAGCTTGGACAATATTGTCAAGATCATTTGCTGAGTATTGCATTGTGGGTTGGGATAACTTGCCAAGAATTCTCCTCCTCTACTACACCAACTTTGTATCCTCACCAGAAGGATACTTCCAAACACTTGTATGCAACTCTGATGACTACAAAAACACTACAGTTAATCATGACCTTCACTACATATCCTGGGATACACCTCCTAAGCAACATCCAAGATATTTGGGGCTTAAAGATTACAGAAGAATGATCCTGAGCAGCCGCCCATTCGCTAGAAAGTTCAAGAAAAATGACCCAGTTCTCGACAAGATCGATCATGAGCTTCTTAAGAGATACAATGGACAGTTTACTTATGGTGGTTGGTGTTTGGGGAGTGGAAGAAGGCAAAAGGCATGTTCAGGCTTGCAAAATGAAAAATATGGTGTTTTGAAGGCCGGACCAGGGTCAAGAAGGTTGCGTAGTCTGCTAAAAAAACTGACTTCAGAGAAGAATTTTACTAAGAGGCAATGTAGATGAAAACTCTCCATCCAAATGATGAGAACAAGTGAAATGGGAATCCCTATCAGGCTATTTGATATAAAACGTGAATATGTGTGAAAAAGCTATTATTGAGGTTCTTACAGTGGAATATTACAAAGTTCATGAAGATGAGCATAATAATCAGCATATCATGCCAAATGTTGAAATAATTTCTCTGTGCCTATAAATGATGCAACGAAAAGTACTATATCAATCTTCAACATGGTTTTGTTTTAATTGTAATGAAATAGATTTCCTTTTTTAAAAAAAAGAAAAGATTTGGCGTTGTTTTAATGATTCATATTTTGAACCAATGCAAATTAAAATATTAATTTAATTAATATTTTTATACATTAATCAGTTCTATTTTTTCAAAAAAAAAAAAAAGGAAGAGATTACCATCTTCAAAAGAAGAATAAAATTTGACAACTTATAAAACACTTAGAGCATAATTGGTACATCAAAAAAATGAAAATATAATAGGGTTTTAATTTTATTTTCATATTTGATATTTTAATTTATATCAAAAATTAGAATGAGATTTCAAAATCTTAAAATATTTCATTATTCTTTTTATTATATCAAATAAAAATATTAAAAATTCTAAAAGAGATTTTCTAAAATAAATTTTCATTTCAATTTTTAATGTAGCTAAATATGTTAATATATTATTTGATAATGACCTAGAATTTTTTAGGAAAAAAAAAAAGAATAGTTAGAGGAGAGGATAGTGAAAGATGTAGTCAGTATTCTAATTGCACTGGGTTGAATATTCTAATATTTAAATTTGATTTGTTTATTTTGAATTTAAATTTATTGTTTAAATTTATTTTGTTATTCTTTTATTAAATTTGAGTTTGTTTATGAGTTTAGCGAAGCGTAAAAAACACATAATTTAAATGCGAATTTTATTCCATAATTATATTTATATTACTAAATTAAATTTTATTTTTCATTTAATAGATGTTTATTATATAAAAATTTTATAAATGTTAAATATAATATTATTTAAATGCTTCATGAAATTATTGAGAATTCATTTTAAGTTGATTAAAAGGTTTCTAGCTAAATTTGAAAAATATTTGATATTATTCAATAAACACATAAAATCTAAATTTATATTTGAGAATAATTTATCTAATTGACGAGCGGGGTCAAATTTTTTTTGATTGATTGAACTTGACCCAATTACGGATAATTTAAATTATTTTATAATTCTAATCAGAAATAATAATTCCTTCAACATTTATTTTATTTTTTTATATTAAGGGAAGAAAACTCTCTCTTGATTTGTAATTAATAAAGTTAATATAATTATTTTATTGTTACACTTAAAATTCCTTTCTTTTTGTGTTACATGAGAGAGAATAAAATCCCTTTTTATGCCTTTAAACATCAATATCAATCAATCAATCACTAATATATATATATATATATAGTCTCAAATTTAATTTTAAATAAGTATTTATCATTTATCAAATAATTGTATTAAAAATATAATATTTTTGACAAGTAATAATATGATATGTTTTCATTTTGACATATGATAAACAAAATAATAATTACATATTTAATTTTTTAATTATTTAAAAGAAAATATAAAAAGTTTAATAGTATAAAATTTAGTAAGTTTAATTTTTAGCTTCTTCAATTAATCAAAAATATAAAAAATTTAAGAAAATAAGAAATTTTATATATAAATATAACTTAGAAAGTTGAATAATATAAGAAATTCATCTTAATCATAATAATGTCTATTTTATTTCTTATATAATAGAGAAATAAAAAAAAATAAAAAATCAACAAAAAAGTGAAATTATAAATTTCCTTATTTTTATATACAAAATTATGTTATTCTTAAAATTTATTATATATATAATTTAGTTATACTTTTTATTTTTATTATTTTATTTATTTGATAATAATTTTTCTATAAAATAATAATATATTTTCATATTTCCATTGCAACAAGTAAACTAACAATTAAGTATTTAGATTTTTCAATTAATCAAAAGAAAATACAAAATGTTTAATGATATAAGAAGTTCTATATATAAAAATAATTTAAAAAATATAATAATCATAATAGTGTATACTTAAATTTCTATATAATAAGAAAAATTAAAAAAGACAAATAAAAACGTGAAATTATAAATTTTTTACTGTTTTATCAAAAGTTATGCATATTAATATTCAAATTTATTATGCTAATTTAATTATAATTATAATTTTTATTATTTTATTTACTTGAGAATAATATTTATAAAATAATAATATATTTTAATTATTATTTAATATCAATTTTAATTTAATTAATTAATTATGAAATTTATTTTAAAATCTATTAGTATAATCATACCATATAACACACGAGTTTGTGTCTAATATATTCGGTCTCAAAATCAATTTTAAATGAGAATTTGCTATTTATCAAATAATCATATTAGCAACATAATATTTTTGATAAGCAGTAATATAATATGTTTTTATTTTGTCATATGATAAATAAGATATTAATTAAATGTTTAGTTTCTTCAATTGACAAAAAAAAAAAAAGAAAATTTAATAATATAGGAAGTTTTATACATAAGTTTAACAATATAGAAAATTCTTAACATTTATAATCATGTGTTTTTATTTTCTTATATAATAAAAAAATTAAAACAAATAAAAATATGTTAAAAAAAATTTCACCTTCACAATACTCACTCAACTTAAAAACTTCATTCATCGACTTCAGATTATGAATTTTCAGACCTCTATTTTGCTTGGGCATACAAATTGAGTCGCACTTAATTAATAGGATGCCTTTATATTCTTGTCTTTTTAATCTAAATTTGCTATACCAAGTAATGAATTCATAATAGTTTTATAATTCCTCAAAGTCCATAAGACGATCAGAACATTTTTTTCATCCCCAGTTTGATCAAAATTTCCATGCAATGCAAGGAAAGATGCACATATTTTATAATGTATAAAGACCATGTATAATTAACTCAAACAGTATTGTAGACACTATATTTTGTGCCTAGAGAATAAAAGCCCATGCAAAAGCCATTTTGTTGTTATCCTCGACTAAAATATGAAAGGAGCCATAATGGCACTAGAGCAGGCGGGGGCAGCAGTGATGGTGGCGGTGACAACATTGATTTAAGGGTTCCAATATATGAAAGACTCACTAAAAGAAAAATTACAAGAGTTGGACAAGTTAGTTGTTTTTCAACATTTGCATTCTCATTAGTTTCTTATCGTCTTTTACCAACATCGGTGTCAATCAATTTCATGAGGCCCTTGTGGTCGACACGGTATGGCCGGGTTACAAGTGATTTTTCATGGTTTGACAGATCCATATAACCACCTAGATGGCGATCTGGTAATTAATGTAAGCAAAGAAGAAGCCACATGGATCTCATTTTTATATAGAATAGAATGAATCATTGTTGAGTTTTGATTATGTGAGTGAATTTGTCTTTTGTTTTATGTTGAGCTGTATGGTTATGTGGATTTGTCTCTCGTTTTTATATTGGAAAATAAATGTAACTTATGGTATTTATGCTGAACAATTTTCCAAAATGGTTTTCTTTATCAAGTTTGTGTAATATGTTTCAATTTAAAATTACAATGAAGAAACTAATGGTTGTTTGTAAGATAGGTGAACATATAAATATAATCGATATTACAACACATACATGATAGCTTCAAATTTTAGGATCAAATCACCAAGATTTTTTTTTTTTATTTCAAATTACTATATTTAAAAAATATATATACTTAATTATGATATTTAGATTATCGAAACTGAAAATAATAAATGATAATATTGCCATATGAGAGAGAACCCAACCACCACCTATTCTCATAATAGGTAGTGCTAAGCAGTCTGATCTCGGACTGATTTTTTTGAAAAGGACTAGAATTAGACTAAATTTTTGATCCTCCAATTTTTGAAGGACCATAATCAAAGGCAAAAGAAAAGGAGATCGAATCGCACAAATAAAAAATCAATCCAGATTAATCTGATTTTTCATTTGTAATTAGTTCAATCTAATTTAGTTTTTAGTTCTAAGTAGGAAAAACTAAATCTCATATTTAATAAGTTTAAACTATCATCATATAATTCAACTAGGACTCATTTGCTTAAAAAAAATATATACTTTAAGGTCTGCTAAGGACAGATGCTAGCTTATATGGATTGAGAAAAGAAGAGATCATATCTTTTTAAATAGAAGAAGCAAGTCTCCTTCTTTATTCACTTCTAATGTAGTATTTTCACATCTTACAACTCAATTTTTTATTTAAGGAATAAATTAATAAAATTACTTAATATTGCCTAATCTCGATTGAGCTTAATTACTCACAAGTCTCTCGAGTCAAATATTTTGATACTTGAATTCGACTTACTCGAATAATTCTAGTTCGGCTCGATTAATTTTGAGTAGATTTCAAGTATGGTTTCACAAAGTTGCACAAAATACCTTACTGTGTTGGAGTAGTCAATCCCCAAATGCAAACTGCTTGTTCCACCCTTTGCCATGTTTGCTCCACCAGCAACAAATCACAGGTATGTCTACTTATGTCTACCACCACTAATTTGCCTCCTTTGTTGGCTTACTTCTGAATTTGGGTAGGCATTTTCTTGCTAATGTGATTCACTGTGTCCATCAACAATTATATTGTGATACAGGTATGTCTACTTATGTCTACCACCACTAATTTGCCTCCTTTGTTGGCTTACTTTTGAATCTGGGTAGGCATTGTCTTGCTAATGTGATTCACTGTGTCCATCAACAATTATATTGTGATAATTGGCTTTTCTCTATCTATTGCTTCTTGT
>CATIWR010580445.1:0-21115 GCA_949677035.1 Omphalea diandra | reverse complement strand
ATAAAGTCAGGGGCATTTGCAAGAAATGAATCAAAGGAACATTGTCCAGTTAACAAAGAATTATTGTATATGATTCCAAATCAATATCAAAAAGTTGATAGGACAATTGAGTTATGCGGTCACTAACAACCTCGATACATATGCAGCACACAAATGAAGCATTCATCTGCTAAATAATCATCATCCATGTGCAAATTCACCATAAAAAGGACAACAAATCAAACTCTAGCATCATTTTGCAGATGATTATCATAAAAAGGACAACAAATCAAACTCTAGCAGCATTTTGCAGGTGATCTGGAAAATAGTTCATTCAGAACAAATAGTCCATTATGCTTTACAATGGATGAGTAATATGTTAATAGCACTAGATGTGATGTGAACTTTCACTTTATAAACTACGAATAATAACATGAGTACTTAATGCCTCTATAAATTCAATGCTGATTAGCCTTATGCCCTCAGATTCATACATGCATCAACATGAGAAAAGCAGTCTGCCTAGACAAAAGAACCTAGCAAGTTTCTATTGCTTAATGATTAAAAGAAAAAAGAAGAAAAAAAAAAAGAAGGTAAGAGGGAATATAGCATTTAACTCATCTAATAAACAGTCATTTTGGCATGAAAATTTTTTATCAGTTCTTCCATGGTGCTAGGGGCTATGTCACCAATTTATCAGAGTTTCTATGTTCTGAAACAGGAGGTTAAATTCATGAAAATTAAGGTCCTGTTACTGGTACAATAGTTAATATAACAATTAGTTTATGCTTGGAGATTTAAAAGAGAATGTTTCATTATATCAACTATTACATTGTAAAAACAGGCTACAGTAATCTGTGTCCAAGCAAAGTTTTTGACGTGGTTTTGTAAATAAGGAAAAACCATCTCTCTAATCACTACCATAAATATAATAAGAAGAGAATCTGGGATTACTTTTTATATCCATATTTGCAAAAATTTCCTCAATTATTTGATTTGGGAACAGGGTTCAGGCCTTACAGTAATGCAGGACCTTGTGAAGTTGTCAAGTACATCTTTCTTCCATGAAAATCAGCCTATAATGACCACCAAGCAAATGATGGAGCCACCTGGAGCTACATGTCAACAATAGGATAAGGCCTTTCCCGTGCAAAGGGAATTTGCATCTCATTTACCAACGTTCTCTTGGCTGACCATCAGGAAAAGTAGGAACTAGCACTTTTTCTTCAATCTTAGTTGATTTATCTACCTGGTTAATTGGTTAGCCCAAGCAAACATTCTCATCATCTTCTTCAAAATCTGGGGGCGTATCATCTCCTTCATCACTCCAATCATTTCATCATCATCATCCCTAGTCATGTAACTGTCAATATCAGACCAATGTTCATCCTCCTCACCACTTGCATCTTCTTGTTCATCAGTTCCATTTTCTCTATCAGCATCTCTGTTGGAAGCACCCCGTCTTGGGAGTCTAGGAACAACAACGAGAGAACAAAGCTTCTCCTTGATAAGCAACAAGTGGTCTTTGTCTACCAAATGAGAATCACGATATGCCTTCCTGAGGAAAACTGAATACCTATCACCTTTCAAAGACATAAACCATATTAGGGTGTCTTATTAGCATACCTCTCAGCTGCTGAGAGAATCTAAAATCCTCTCCAAAATGAGTAAAGTGGTCCAAGAGGGTCCTCTTCTCAACAGTGAGACTCAAAATCTCATGAACAACTCCACAAGCATGTTTTCCTTCTCTGGTGTACCAGATCTCAAATGAGAAAAATCTGAATAAGGGGATATAAAGGGATATCTCTGAACTTAGAAATCCTTCTCATATCACCCTAGGAAAGCTGTAGACCCTTAGGCAACTTCACCCTATTGAATTTTGGTGGTCGATCGATGATGAGATTTTTCTCTGCTAGTTCTCTAGCCTATTCTCCTCTTCTGATAATTCAGAAGTGGAAACTGCAAGCTCAGGATCCCAATGAGTTAATTCTAGTGCAGGCCCCCTTTCAGTGGCAACAACTCTAAAATATTGTGGGTATCCATGACAGATTGTGTCACGGAACTCCAGCAGTAATCCAAGATCAGTCCTCAAATGGGGCTATTTTCTCCAACAAAATCCGCTTCTCCAATGACATCATCAACAGTTAACTTAAAAACAAGCAAATCTTCCATCTCATTCCTGACCTTCAACTCCTCAAGGTATAGCCTTTCCGCCTCAGGCATCAATTTGAACTGCAATGAGAAAACCCCTTCCTCCAAAATATCAAACACCGCAGGGAATTTCTTCAATAAAGGAACAAATCGACGCCTTTTCGTAAGACCCAATTCTCTTCTGTACCTGCCCAACTGCCTAAGCGACATAATTCTATCAGGTTGACTCACCAGATCTTCCTTATCTTCAACACTAACTTAAGCTTCTTATCCCTTTGAATCACGTTATCAAGGGGAAGCTCTTTTCTTCTCTTGACAGCTGCTCTTACTGATTCAAATGGGGCACGGCTTTTCCTCAGTCCACCACCACAAGGACATTTTTCTCCTCAAAAACCAAACTTTTGCCCAAAACTGTGACTTCTCCGGTGTGGAGAGATGGGATTTGACAAAAAGTTTAGGACATTCAAGGAAATTAGATTTGTATGACAGAAAGAAAGGTAAAGAATTGGATGACAAGCCATTGGATGAGCAAAGCAAAAGTTTGGGTTCCATAGATTGCAGTTCAGATAGAAAAGAACACAGTTAATATCAGACGCCGTAATAGAATTTTAAACAAGAAGATGAAAAAGAGGAAAAGTTACCTGCTTTGAAGTGAATGCAAAAGCTGGTAGTAGTGGTGTTGGCTAGGCGACTTGCGTCGAGTTTATCTGCAACGGCAAAAACCCTTTACGCAGATATTTTTGCCACTGCCATTTTCGTGATCCTTCTCATTTGAACTTGTTCGTACTTTGTAAGGAGTACAGGGATAGAACCGTCATATTAGAAAATTAAGCGGCGACGTATTCACAGGACAAACAGGGATTGCATTTCACGCTGTCGTTCGACGACAGGCCCCCCTTTAGTCATTAACGGCAAAATCTGTTTCTCTGACGTGACATGTACTATGTCAAGCTAACGACTTGTAGCGTGCCTGGTCAGTTAATTTTCGCCCGGTCGTTCGACGACAGAACCGCCTTTCTCTGGACATAACCACAGACTATTTAAATAGTCGTAAATAATTTCTACCAAAAAATAATTTTATATAAAATAAACTCTTCAAGTGACGTCGTCTGGCTCCATTTGCTGTTCTTTTCTTCGTCGGCATCAGAAGTAGTTGTTGTCTCCGAGGAAATTCAAACGGCAAAGAGGCGAGACCGCCGAGTAGCGAAGAGTTCTGATCGCGTTCAGCACCGCGTCATCACGTCCACTCAGTTGGACCAATACAGCGACTTAGCAGCTTCTGATCGCAAACTCATTGCCATATTCGTCTTCTTCTTCATTGTAATCCCCGCTGTCTCCGTACTGGTGTACCGTATAAAAACTTCTCCAAATGCATACAATACGGACTCACAGGTTCGCCAAGAAGGCCTCGTTAAAATCGATGTGAATTACCAAGAAATCCTCACTGTAAGCAATTCCCTTCCTTAGTCACTACAATTGACCTTAATATTCGCTCTTGAAAAAAGGAAACTTTTTAAGTCGTGAACAATTTCAGGAAAATTCGAAGGTTTTAAAGAATGAATCTCACAGGCAATATATTTACCATGTGTTGGCCTACATTACTCCATGGTAATCTCCTTGATTATCCTCATTTGAATTAAATAACTCTAATTTGTACGAATTGTTGAATGAATTGTACTAATAATTTGTGTAGGAATTCTAAAGGCTATGACGTGGCAAAGAGGTTTACCAACAAGTTTACGCATTTAGGCCTGTGTGGTATGATCTGAAGAGGTATGCGTATGCCCCTGTTTTTTGAGTACCTATAAACTACTGCTTTGATTGTGTAAATGGTGTATTCTTTTTTGTTCTTTATGTTGCCAGTCAAGGAACCGGCTTAGTACTGGAGGGTAGACATAATGCTGATAGAGGATGGATGCCAGAGATTAGAATGAGTGGAGATGCTCTGGTAATTCAAAGGGCTATGTAATCTATCCTCTCTTGTTTGCTTTGGGAAGTAGCAAGACTGTGGTTCTGATTAGAACATAAACCATAAAGGGAATGCAGTGGGTTAGTTTTTCTTATTATTTGGTGTAGGGGCCATCTATAGAATGTTTATTACAATCGAAATCATTAAGCCCTTTCAAGAAAATAAAAATATGGATAATGTCTTTGATAAAGTGGAGTTAGCACTTCAGAATTGGGAAGTTCAGAGCAAAAGGATGACTGTTCTAGAGTTTAGAGTCATGAATTACATTGTTGGGGCTATTTTAGGAACTATTGGTTTCTAACTGGTTGGACTTTGTGTTCAGCCTTAAAGCTTAACCTGGTTCTCGTTTTTCATTAAGTGCATTATTAATCTTGTTTAAACTTGGATGGATTTCTTATGATGTTAAATTAGCCTTTTGGCTGTCGGTGTTACCTAGAGTTGTTCTCAAAGCATTTCCACAGGAGATGCTTAGGAATAAGAAACTGAGGGATAAAGCTATTGAGCTTGTCATATCAGAGTGCAAGTAAGCTTCTACATATTTCATACTATTAATCATATCAGAGTGCAAGTAAGCTTCTACATATTTCATACTATTAATGTTAATGTTGAACTTTGTTGTAGATGTCAGAATGTCATACTTAGGTTTTCATCAGCATATGCTAAATGTCTTTTTTCATTTATTTTTTTTTTTCAGCTTTCATATAAAATATGAAAAGCAGTTTTACCTCATGCAATTGTGATATTTATGCAACTTTATCCACTCACTCACACACTGATTAAGGAACAACAGGACAGAAAAATCTGACCTTTCAAATTGCTTAACATTTTATAGTGACTGTAGATGAAGTACTAGAACTCTATGAATGGGGCTGTAATGGTCGGGGTGAGCAAAAACCGGTCCGGACCGAAAAAACGGACCAAACCACTTTGGTTCGGTTAGGTTTGGTTACAATCCTTTAACAAATTCGGTTCGGTTTTCATTTTAAAAAAATTTTGGTTTTTGGTTTGGTTTTTTATATAAAAACCGAATAAACCTAAATTATTAATAAATCAAACCAATTTGAATCGAATCAGATTTAAAATGCATGTAATTTAATTAAAGCGAACTAAACCAAACCAAACCGAACCAAATTTTACAGGTTCGGCTCGGTTTGTATGTATATAAAATTCAGTTTATTTGGGTTTTCAAAAATTTCGGTGCGGTTCAGTTTCTAAATCTAAAATTCAGTTCGATTAATTTTAGTAAAAAACCAAACCAAACAAACCGAACCAACCGGTTTGCTCACACCTATGTAACAGGACTGTGGCTTCTTTTTCACAGTAGTGTGTGTTTTGTTTTAAATTTTCAGATAATGTATACTTTGGTGTCTTGACAGGATCCTCAAACTATCTCTTTTCATTTGTTAATGTTTCAAACTATCCTTCTTGGAGCAGGGTTCTCCATAATCTCTCCTCTTTACTTCTTGCAAGTGAAATGGGATTCTTTCTCTTACTCTTTGAAATTTACAACTTATAATCACAGCAACTCAAACTCTTCTTAAGCATAGATAAGTTTATTTAAAATTTCCTAGTAGAATTGAGTCCAAATCCTGAGTGAAGTAGGTTTATCCGCAACATCAATGAAAATTACAAATATAATTTGATGTACATCTGGTTACTAATCCTGATTCTTTTCCTAGTTGTGCAAATGTATAATGCATGTCTGTAAGCTTTCCATGATTATCATTGTTTTAGCTGTAATCTGCTTTCTTTGTCATTGTTTCACTTGTAATTCGTGATACATTCCTTGCTTAATTAGTAAAATAGGCTGTAGCATCTGCATTTGATTGTCTATTTTTGAGTTCAAAATTGCTCGAGCAACTCAACTCTACCCAATACTTATGCTGACAAATTTATCAACAACTTAAATGCCTCGGAATATGGGTTTTTTTTGGGACCAGATTATGTCTCTCCATCAAAGAACTCCAAAATTGGATGACCATTCAAACTAGACATTGCAACATATTATGTAGACATACATTATATGCAAAGCAGTCCAGATAGTGTTTACTGACACATAAAATATTTTACTTTGGAGTCCAGAGTCCCTGTATTTAATTGCGATGGATCAGGATTCCTATAGCCACATGTGGAATAATCATCAAGGTCTTCTCAATTCTCAGCCTACTTAAAGAACCTCTCAGCTGAAATTTATTCTTGTGCATTTAAGATCAATCAAATACTTCTTCCAACCCAAAAATGTTACATAGTTTATGTCAACCCAGCATGTTCATTCCATTTTTCCTTTTATACTTCTCATTATAAATTCAGATTTTTATACTTTGCATCTTCTATATTTGCATTGAAAATATAAATTTACAATTAATTTCACCTTTTAACATGTAATTATGAGGGTAGATTAGAAATTTAGTATTAAATTGTTTTGAATTGATGAAAATGGACTTGCAATTTAGGGCATCCCAAGAATTGTGGACAGTATTTTTGGGATGGAGGGAATATCACTTTACATAGTGAACAGGCATTATTGTCTGCATTATAAGCCCCCTAGTGTTTGAATTTTGGGGGAGTTTTTTGTTAGGTCCAGGAAATTTTTGTATTATTATGTCTAGTTTAAGAGCCTTTGCCTGTCCTTTATGCGTAGGGAAATGGAATATGATGGCATCGTACTTGAGTCCTGGTCAAGGTGGGCAGCTTATGGTTTCTTGCATGATCCAGGCATGAGGAATAAGGTAATTATTTACATCTATTATGCCACTTCTGAGATATATGTTTCTCCAAGGACCAAATTTTCTTGGTATTAATTTAGCCTGAATAAATATCATTTAGTTGGTTGATAAATGGAAATAATTTCTAAAGGTTGGTATAACCATCATAGCTCTCTGTACATGCAAGTTCTCCCTATTTATATATCCTGGTATGGGATGTAGCATTTCATTTGGGTATTTTCTAGACAATCAAACCCTTTAAAACAATCGTCCCTGGTCTTTAAGTTTGTGAATTTTTGACAAATCTTTCTTGGTTGGCAAGCTAAGCCCAGCAGTTTATAAAACAACTAGGGCAAGCACTACACTCCGTGAGCTCGGCAAGGAGCAAGAAGCAACATTTACAGTTAGTCTATGTCATAGGTCCACCACATTCAGAGAAGCTTCAAGCACAGGACTTTGGCCCAGAGGATCTTCAGAGCTTGAATGATGCTGTAGATGGTTGCTCACTTATGACATATGACTTCTCAGGTCCCCACCACCCTGGCCCAAATGCACCTTTGAATTGGATCAATTTCACCCTGCAGCTGCTCCTTGGTGCCAAGGGCAATGGTGCCTGGACCCCAGCCCATAAGATGTTTCTGGGCATCAAGTTCTATGGAAATGATTTTCTCCTTTCTGAAGGTCGGTACTTCTGCATTTGTTTTTCTTTCATGTGCCAATTGATATTTTGTTGGTGATTCATTCTGGAGACACCTGAGTCTGACATCCATAAATTTGGAAAAGAGACCAATAAGTACTTAACTGGTAGTCAATCAGCATCTTCTTTTTCTATTTCAACTTTAGTAGGTTTATTTTTATCTCATGGCCTAAGTGCTGGAGGGGATTCTGGCTCTCTTAGGAGGAAAAAGTAATGCTACAGATTTTAGATCACAGCCGGCATAAAACAAGGAACTGCCCTTTACCATCTAATGATATCATACAATTTGGAGATTTAACTGGCAAGCCTAATCATTGATTATTTTTCAAGTGAAATATGTTTGGTGTCACTTTGCAAATGATTTCTAGTTAGGGGAGTTGTGGTATTTAAACTAGATTCTTAAGTTAGTCATAAAAGTGCAGGGTCTGGCGGCGGAGCTATCATTGGAAGAGATTACCTCTCTCTATTGGAGAAGCACAAGCCTAAATTGCAATGGGAGAAGAACAGTGCGGAGCATTTTTTTTCCTCCGTGTTGATGATGATGATAAAAGGCATGCAGTGTTCTACCCATCATTAATGTCAATTTCTATGCGGCTAGAGGAAGCTCGTTTATGGGGAATTGGTATCTCGATCTGGGAAATTGGACAAGGTTTATATTACTTTTTTTTGTCTTTTATAAGAATAATTTTTTTTTTTCCAAAAAAAATATTTATCTTCTTTTTGTTTTTAAATCAGGTAAATTATTCATTTTCTTTGCTCAATGAATTATTTTGAAGTTATCTTCTGGTCTTCTTCACCAGTAGGAAGTTAGACAGTGTAAGCGAGTTATGGTCGATTCTGTTTCAATTAACAGAGTTTCTTGGCCAAGAGCATCTTATAGATACCTAAGCTTTCATTTTTATTCTTCATTTTCAACTTCAATATGATCATGGTTTTCATTTTTGTTGTTCATTTTCAACTTCAGCATGATCACTGCTTTCATTTTTATCGTTCATCGAGTTTCATTCCAGGCCTACCCGAAAACCACTACAGCCGTTTCTTAACTGAAAGCCGCCATGCGGGCCTGAAAATACCACCTTCAAAACTATGACAGTTACTTGATCCCAAATTGAGATTAAAAATTATTTCAGCTAGGTTTGGTTTAGGTCTTTCTTTAAAAAAAAATGTGAAAAAAAAAAAGGATAAAAAGACAGATAGGATTTTGGGCTATCTCATCTCTTGCTCTGCTTATGACCTGAGGTACTGGGTTAGATGATACTATTAGAGACAGGTTATTGGTGCAGCGACGAAAGATCAAAACTCAAGAACAATAAGAGGAAGATGACCAAAGGGAATAATAGTGGGTCTATGGAGCCTAAGATGAAGTTTTCGTAATTGATCAGTTTGAAAGATGAATTAGACCCAGTACTTGGGGAAAACTAGCAGTTGTGGTCTTGTTGATGGCGGTCAAAGGTCAGCGTCGGAGAAATGGCCGGTAAGGCGGTTGAGAAATCATATCGTGAAAAAGATTTGGGGGTGAAACAGTGGAGTTGATTTCTTTATTGGGCTTTTCAGACACCTCATTTAGTAGACGGAGATTGCCACCAGTGAAGCCATGCCTAGTGCCACCGTGGCTTGATGTGACGTAATTTACAAATTTGTCCACAACATCACTAACTTCAGCGCCTTTATTGTGAGGTCAAAAAAGGAAAACTCATAGATTTGTTGTCTGGATTATTTAATTTTTTCAATTTTAATATTTAGACATGTTTTTATAAAATCATCGATAGTGTTGCTTTCTTTAATCAGTTGCTATTTGTGTGCTTATTAAGCAAAAGTAAAAATCATTTTATTGCCACATAGATGCATGTTATCATTTCGAAACGAGAAAGGAAAAAAAAAAAAGTTGAAGGATTCCATGAGGTCTTGAGCACACAAGGGTTGCTGCTACCACAAATCTGCTCATCCATCTCAGCTCTCTGCTTCCTTTCCTTCTCGTTCCAAATTGTTGGCTTCGACTTCGCCTTTAATTCTGATCTCAAATGCTTCTTTCTTCTGTTGTTTTTGGTGCAATTTAAAGGTAAAGAGAGGTGAGAATTAATTTTATCCTAGATGAAATGAAGTGACTACATTTGAATAATTCTATTTTTGTCTTTTTTCTTTTCTTTTTCATGCCAAAATGATGACATGCCATTTTATGTAGCAGCAAAATGAGTCTCATTTTATTTATTAAGTGCAAGTCGAATGAAAATATCATATTGAAAAATAATTTTACTCATTCAAATATTTAATTAAATAAAAAAAGTGTTTAAACACAAAAAAAAAAAATTCAGACACTAAATTTATAATTTTTTCATTAAGAAATTATTTATTTTATTAGCTTATTTGTTATGTTTTTATTTAAATTTATTATTTTATCTATTTTCATGAAAATATTTATTTATTTTCATAGAGATGTTGATGATTTAAAATTAATTATCTAGTAATATATGATAATATATTATTTAAGTATTATCTTTTATATTTATTCTAACATATTTTATGAATTTAAATTTATATCAAGATATATCATTATATCTATTAAAATATTTATAATTAATCGATAAAAATATAATTATTAAAAAATATGTTGAAAATAAATCATAATTTCAAAATTAAATTGAATGAATGTGTTGTTATTAATAATATTAAAGATTAATTTTATATTGATTCTTTAAATTACAAGATTATTTATAATTATTTATTAATGAAAATATCTACATTATTCTTTAAAAAAAAAAGAAGATAGAGAGTTTCTAGATAAAACGTGATCGTTGGCTGGGCTTTGCTAATTTAAACTTCTAAATTTTAAGCACCATTTAAGAGTTGGTTTAGTTTAATTTGCAATTGATAGCTACTAGAACAAAATCTGATATCACATTCAGAGCCTAAAACCTTGAGTTTCACTTCTGCCTTCTTGGCAACGACAGCAAATTGATCTATAATGGAAGATTAATCGCAATGATTTATTAGAGTTTTGTTTCTCATTCTCAAAATTTTATCTGATTATAAAATCTGAGATCAGAGCCCCGACCTTCTCATCCTTGTTTAAATGGGTTCTATGTGGTATAACTTTCAAATGGGGAGGTCATCTTATGGCATGTACTGCTGTACTGTAGGTTTTTGTATTGGGCGTTCCCTGTCCTTTTTCCTCAGCCACACATTCTCACACCATCAAACTGATCAAGCCGACAACAACCCAGATGATCACCATCTCTCATCTCACTTCCACATGTCACGCAACGAGTGGATATGTTACCAATCCCTCAATGCCAACTCAGCATCTCCCTCCACTAAAAGCGCACCAGCAAATGACACCCCTGAAGCTAAGGCTCGTCATCCTCTGCGTCCTTTACTTCCAATCAATCCTGAAACCAAACAAAGTAAAAATCTTCATAAAACCCCATTCCTCATGGTGGTTCAATCCTTTGCATAATTTGTTCATCATTTATTTTATCTTTTTCTTGTGAAACAACAGTTATGCCATGGAGGCCCTCAATGCAGCAGGCTTGAACCCTATATCTGTTCTTTGTGAAAAAAGAACAGAATCCAGAAAATTCTTGTGCCTTCCTACTACTTCACCTCTCAAACTCTCAATTTCTGCTTCTTTAAGCTCTACCCCACCTAATATGCAAGAGTGTTTATCAAGATCTTTTCGTCGGAGTCTAGTACTCTTATCTGCAGTTCTTAGTCCTGGACTAGCTAAAGCTTTAACATATAAAGAAGCACTACAACAGTCAGTGAGCACCCCTGCATTTGATTTGGATGCCAATGGAGTTCTTGATAGTGTTATCAGTTTTGCAACTGAAAACCCTGTTGTTATAGGAGGTGGTTTTTCAGTTTTGGTAATTCCATTGTTTCTCTCTCAGATTCTAAAGAAACCCAAGCCATGGGGTGTTGAGTCTGCAAGAAAGGCTTATGCAGTATTGGGTGATGATGCAAATGCTCAGTTACTGGATATAAGAGCGGCAGTGGAGATAAGAAAAGTGGGTAGTCCTGATATCAGGGTTTTCAAGAAGAAGCCAGTGTCAATTGTTTATAACGGTGAAGATAAGCCAGGTTTCTTGAAGAAGTTGTCTTTGAAGTTCAAGGAGCCAGAAAATACTACTTTGTTCGTCCTAGATAAGTAAGGTTTTGGACCCATTTAGTGTTTTCTATTACAAAAATTTCTTATCATACCGAGCTTATTAGCTAATTAGGGAAATTTTTATAGAAATCTTAAATTAGACTATTCGATTGTGCATTATTAAATCAGACTATTCGATCATGCATTATGAAATTTATCTCTTCATTGACTGATTTATCATTTATAGCATATCAACAATTATGTTTCAAATATTAACAATAAAACAGAGTTAGATTTTAGAAGATATTGGCTTTTTTTTTTTCTCATTGAGCTTAGAGGGTTGGTTGAAATTGAGAATTGTCTTAGTTCCTGCATTGAATTAGTTATCGAGTTATATTTGTCAAAAGCCAGGATCTATACCATAGAGTTAACTATACGCTAAAAGTTTGAAAAAAGATCTTCAGTTTGATTTAAGAAAAGAGCTTTATTTGTTATTAGATACTCCACATTTGCACTTTTGCGTCAGTTTGATGTTTGAGGCTGGGAGGATAAAACATGGGCTGCAAATAATACTACCTCCACTAATATGTTGTGTTATAGCTTACTTCTAAATCATTATATCTACAAGATAGAATTATTCATAATGTCAAAGTATCATGTTTAATTTCCCAACCAGGACGCAACTGTTTCATTGTCAAGATGGTTACTTTATGCCAATTTAGTTACTCAGAAATTGATAAGGTATATGGAATTCATAGTATGAGAAAGAAAAGCAGCAGAGAATAGAATACGTTTGGAGGTCTAAATATTTCAATCAATGATTCAAATATTGAGTAATTTAATATTAGACAGTATCTTCTATTGGAGATAGAGATTTTGATATTTTTCACCTTTATCTCTTTTGGTGTTACACATGCATGTATTGACTGCCCCACAGACCAGTATTTGTGAGCATGCTACTATGCACTTAATTGTGATATTAAAGTAACCAGTTAGAACTAATTGTGTGAAATTTATGATGAAAGCCAGATTTGATGGGAACTCTGAACTGGTTGCAGAGCTGGTTACTGTAAATGGATTTAAAGCTGCTTATGCTATAAAAGATGGAGCAGAAGGACCCCGGGGATGGGTGGTATTTTCTGCCCTTTCCGTTGCTATTTATTTGTTTTTAATGTTTTAGTCTCTATATCTCATTTATCATCTGACACAATGCAACAAGCAAATTGAAACCCTGAGATGGACTCTGGTTTTGCAGAATAGTAGTCTTCCTTGGATACCACCAAGTAAAGCGTTGAGTCTTAATCTTAACAATTTGACAGATGGTATCGGCAGTACATTTGGAGTATGTGACTTCTCTATTTAATTTTTCACTTCAAAATTTAACTTTGTTATATGAGTTGAGGACCTTTTTTATGAAATGCTGATTCTGTCTCGTTTCTTTCTCCTAACTCGTAAACTCGTAATCAAAGATTTTTATAGTGGACAATGTGATAAACAGTGTGGAATGTGGATCCAAGAGATTAACCTGGCATGTATATTAGATCTTTTTGGGTGATAGGACCAGACATTATGTATATTTTACTGACATAAAAATGCTGATATAAGTTAGCAGCAGGAGAAATGCTAAAGTAAATTGAACTTAGCACAAGATGCAAAGAGTTGTTGAATATTGTTTAGTTATGAAGACTGATACTGAAAAGTGGAAAAAAATGACATGCTTCAGGATTTATGAATGATAAGGGCAATGAAGGCCTACAAAGACTGCGTCCTGGTAGGAAATAACATGATCTCCAGCCAGTCACATGGTGGGTACTGAATATGATCAACATCTTCTTGCCTTATTGGTGAAATGCAAGCTAGCTTGATAAGCAAAGTGCCATTGGAGTAATGCATCAAAACCTTGTTTGGTCGCCAGGGTCAATAGTTTAGCCTTCATTGAGGAAATGAGTGAAAAATCATCTAGCCATCATTAGATAGATTCTTACAATAGACTGTCAAGAACTATTAGCTTGAAGATTTCTTCAGTATATGATAATTCATCAGCATCTTTGCTTAAAATATAAAATAATGTAATCATGCATAACTAGATATTTGACGATAGAAGATATAAATCATGGCCTTCTTTTCTGTTCTTTCTTTACAATAGTTATATTAAACTACTAATATAGATTATCTTGAACTACTATGAATACCAGAACATGTGATTCAAGGTTCAGTGTTAAACTTATAGTTTTGTGGCCTCCCTCACTAGAACATTTTCTACATGAGAATCTGTAGATAGTCACTGAAATAATTTTGTAGGAGGGTGCTGATGCCTTGCCTGTCACCCTTGGGATTGCGACAGCAGTTGGCTTAGCTGTATTGGCATTTTCAGAGGTTGGTTTGTGAAGTGTTTTTCTTATAAATTTTTTCATCACAACTGTTTATTACTTTTGATAAAGGAATTTTGAGATGAGGGGTGCAAGATTTCAGCTCTTCTATCTTTTGGCAGATGGAAACTATACTCCAAGTATTAGGCTCAGCTGCTCTCGTTCAGTTTGCAAGTAAGAAAATGCTGTTTGCTGAGGTAGGTCTTTAGCCATTTTTGAATTTAGGTAATCTTGCTGTGCATTCTGTTGCCTTGAGGAAAATAGTTTTATAACTTGAATTTCTGAAGTCTGGTTGGATTTGATAAGGTTCATTGCATATGCAGGTTATGTTAAAACTTTAATGGCTAACCCAAAAATATGCCTCGCATGATTTGCCCAGAACAATTAAATCAATTGAAAACATTCTGTCGCATTGTCTTAACTCACTGCTAGAAAGTAGAAGATGTACTTCTTTTGATCAACCGCTTTCTTGAAATACTAAAGAAAACTGTTCTAACCTGCCTGTTGATGGTAAAAAATACTGTAGGGCCTGAAATAGCATCTGGACAGAAGTTTCGTTATAATCTAGATTTAAATATATGTCCATTAGTTGAGAAACATTTAGGTTCATGTTCACTATGATCTTTTACCTTTCATGGCAGGACCGAAAGCAAACGCTACAACGAGTTGATGAATTATTAAACACCAAGGTTGCCCCCAAAGCGCTTGTGGATGATATAAAGGTATTTAAACTTAATACTGGAAACTTTGTTAGTTGTTTTTATTCTGATATTGTCAGGCAAATCAGTAATCTTCTTCTTCTAAATAATAAAACATTAGTTATTAACCATGACTATCAATTTTTTTTTTTTTTCCTTGGCTAAATACTCCCTTGTAAATTCAGCAAATTGGGAAGGCTCTCCTACCACCAACCGTGACAAGTAAAGCTCTTCCTTCACCTACAGAAGCCAGTTCAGAACCTCCTACTGCTGTTGTAGAAGGTACTGTACAGAAGGCAGAAGCAGCTGCAGAGCCAGTTCCGCAAGTAAATTCAATGAAAGCAGAATCAGTTTCTGGGTATCCAAGGCCACTTTCGCCATATGCATCTGTAATTCTCACATCCAATGCATTATAGTTTTCCCTAAAGCCTGAGTAATGCATTTTATTTTTCTGTATTTATTTAAGCACTGAATAAATGTGCCTTTGATATTTGCAGTACCCAGATTTGAAGCCCCCAAGTTCTCCTATTCCATCACAGCCCTAAAGCTGGGTTGCATTGAAGTCTTCAAGTGTGTTTCAAACAACCGGCAACTGTTTTTCCGGGAATTTCTAGGGCCATTTTGTGAGTTGTTATGTGCTTCTGACTTGTAGAAATAAGTCGTGGAAGGGAGACTAGGGATCTGTCAGCCACTGTGTGTATATATTTCCTCTCTTTTGTAGTTCGTGGATCTTTGTAGTAGTTAATCAAATCTTGTGTATGGTTTGTATTCAGTTTATGGAGTGGGTAGACAAGGACTTCATATGTGCAGCCAATGTGATTTATGTTGGGATAGTGAGAGGGAGGGAGAATTACTTACGCCTGATAATGCATATTTGCGTATATCCGAACTCCCATATTAGTGACTGTATCTAAGATTTCATGCTCAATGCATAATTCTACTGGTACTATTTGAGGAACAAGTTGGTTAGAAAGTTAACCAAAGATTTCCAAGAAATAAAACCTATTTCTTCCTTTTTACTTATGAGATGAAAATAAAGAGGCGCATAACTTGAGATGAATGTCCAACTCATAGGGATCTGGAAATGCAAATTGATGGTTGTGGAACCAGATTGGCCTGGCTGGTTTCAAGAATGGAAAGAATTTGACCTTTTTTTGGGTTGTAGGACAATTAAAGGTGATCACATAATTAACTTAATTGATGAAATCAAATGTTTTTCACTCAGCAAGATCCATCTTTTGACAATTTCAGATCTCAAAAGATGCATTATATCCTCCAAAAAAATTGTAAGCTAAGATTCAATCAAATTATTATAAATGGATTAAAAACAACAACAAAACACACACAAAGCACAGCAAAAAGTAAATGTGTCAAAAAAATTAGAGAAAAAAAAAATGAAGTTATGGAACTTTTTTTTAAAAAAGGGGTTTCTAAAATTATTTTCTTTTTTCTAAATATTATAACTATTACAAATTAATATTTATCTCTTAAACATCAATAATTTGAGAAACTTTTTATTACATTTGGCATATATATGTCGGACTAATATATGATTTCTACTTGACAAAAAAAATATATCAATTTATAGACATTAATAATTATGGATATAATAATAATTATATATAAATAATTATGAACTCATTATCTTAATACATCAATTTTTTACTAAAATAAATGTGGCAAAGTATTCTGCTAATAATTTTATTGAAACTATTAAATTAAACCTAACTCTACTAGAGTGAAGTAGTGTTATATTAACATGTTCCTTTTAGGAAAACAGGCAGGACGATTGGAGAAACGAAGTCGTTTTAATCTCATATGATTTTTCAACGGTCACTTTGAGAAGCAAAAGCAATTCAAAATGCGATATAGCGGCAAATAGATACATTTTATATCCAAAAATTGGAAAAATCTGTGCTTTATTTGCTATTTTTCTTCTTTACATCGCTACACCGATGGCGAGAATCAAGCATCCGGCTCCACGGAGTCGAATTCGAAAGAGATCAAGTCAAATCTCTTCTCTCTTTCAATCATAAAACTTCCATCTGCTTTTCGTTTTCGTTTTCCCTCTTTGAAACCCTAACTTTATTCTCTCTCTCTCTCTCTCTTTTGGCAGCTGAAACTCCGAGCTCACCAACTTCACCTGCTATTACATCTACACCCTCGGTACTATGCTTTGCCCGTTTGGTTTCTCTATTTTTTTTTTTTAACATATATAAAATGATCTGTATGAGTTTGTTTCATATTTACGAAGAAAATCAGCGAAATTCGAGAAATCTAGTTATGGAATGCTGTAGAAATTATAAGTTTTCCTTATCATCAGTGTCCTTTCTAGCAGTTGGAACCTTTGATTTCTTATTATCTTTGTGTATTTGGTTGTTGCTTAAACAGTTATAATTTTAAAATCCTTTCAAATTTAAAGGTTAGTATGAAGCTTTTTGGCATGACTATTACAAAAAGTTATAATTATTAACTAAAACTATAACATTTCTAATTTTTGAGATATTTTTAGCTATTCCTAAAATCAGTTTTGTTAGTTTCTCAAGCTAATTGAATAGTTATCTGCAAAAACTTCAAATTTGAGATTTTTTTCAAAATCAACTTTTGGCTCTTAAAGCTTATATTGAAAAATTTATTACCAATTAGTAAAGAGGATTTGATTACTTTTCTTATTATTATTTTTTAATCCAAAGATCACTTTTGATAATAGCAATGACAAACATGCCTCTAATTGAATCAGCTTATCAATTCCATTGATTTAGCTATGTCTCTTGAACAACCAAACAAAGACTTTGTGCTTCTCATGTACTGTTAAATTATATGGTTATTAGATATCTTTGTCAACTGTAATTCTATTTTCTTGAGCTTAAATTGAAAACATTATATTATTACCAGAGACAGAGCCGAAGAGCAAGTAAGCATGCAGCACGGAGAAATGGTCCATCAAGTGAGCCTTTAAATATCACTATTATTATTTGCAATTAATTTTTTTTTTCATTAAGCTGGTTAAGATGATTGTGTTGATTCATGGTTTTGGGATATGTTCATTTTCTTCATTTTTTTAATATTATTTTATTTCCGAAAGCTCCTGGAACACAAAGGAAGAAGAAACCACATCGCTTCAGGCCAGGAACAGTAGCTCTCCGAGAAGTTCGTCATTTCCAGAAGACTTGGAACCTGCTCATTCCAGCCGCTCCCTTCATCCGACTTGTGAGCTCTCTCTTGTTATCTTTCTCCTTCCATATACACAGAAATATACTGTCAACAATTCTTCCTCTTGTATCCCTATATCGTGTTTCTGTTTTCAGTCTTTGTAGAATCTTACTGTCGACAGTTCAATGCTAGAAAACTTTCCTAAAAAGGGCATTGCTTTTAGGAATGGTAATTCAAGTCAATGGCTTTATTATTGTTTGGAATTTTGAAATGCATCCAGAAACAAAATATGATGATTAGTCTTGGAAGCCAAGGCATTACTAGCTGAAGCTTTGAACTACTTTTTTGGGATGTTATTTCAAACAATTACTTTAAGGTTCTTTGCTTATTTATTATTTACATGTTGCTATTGGATTTTTACTTCTGAATTTAGTCATTTGTGCCTCATGCAACCTGGCTTTCTATATTGTTAATTTCTATTCTTCCTTTCTTATATATTATATTTTCCATTTGGCACAACAGTTTTGGTATCTTCTCTGGCATTCTTCTTAACTTCACTATTTGGTAGCATTACTTGATATTACTGCACTGATTAGATCTTTAAAACTGAACTTGATCAGAGATCTGAAATTTAGAGTGGATTTGACAGTCTTTGAACCCTTGACCCAGTGTTTATCTAATTCAGCTCCTCTGTGGTGTACTAGCTTTGCCTTTCTCTCTATTGTTGATTTGTTGAATGAATCGGTTGTAAGTTTATTAATGGGAATTAGGTTTCTACAATTATTTTTTTTAATTTATGTGCATAGGGTGGGTTTTTTTCTTTTGCAGGTAAAAAGTATTACTGGGGAATACTCCCAAGCAGTTGACCGTTGGACAGCTGAAGCTTTAGTCGCACTTCAAGAGGTATACTAAATATTTAATTACATTCATGTGTGCATGTATATGTATGTGTACATGCACCTATGTGTTTGCAGTGTGTGTACAACAATAACGAGTGGAGGGAATAATGTTAGACTCCAGTTTGGCCTTTGCATTATAGATTTACATGCATACATTCATTTGGGTGCGTGTATGTATATGCATGTGTGTGCAGCGTGGTACAACGGTAATGAATGAGTGGAGGGAATATCATTAGATTTGACTTCATTTGTGTGCATGTGTGCATGTGTGCATATGTGCATATGCATGTATTGTGTTATCAAAATTAATGAGTGCAGGAAACATCATTAGACTCTAGTCTGTCCTATCCATAACAAATTTAAATGCATCCTAGTTGTTGGTTTGCTATTTTTGTAGGCAGCAGAGGATTTTCTGGTCCATTTGTTTGAAGATGGAATGTTATGTGCAATTCATGCAAAGCGCGTTACTTTAAGTAAGTTAGCCTTGACAAACTATTTAATGAGACTTCCACTTGTTGGTTTTCTGGTGTTTTTGTAAAGTTTGCTTCAGCAGTCTCAACCCTAACTAAACAACAGTTACCAATCCTCAATCTGAATGCTTGCTAAGTACTTCATTTTTAGGTTTATTCATAACTGCATGTATATTCTGGTTGTTTTGGCTTCACTAGACTGATTCACTGAATTGCTTTGAGCATTTACATCCTATGTTAGTTTTTACTAATTCCATGTTGCCAATGTTAATCTTCTGTTTTTGCTAGCTGGAGGTGGCTGAAGGTTTGAAATTATAATTCTTTTTGAAGGCATTATACTGTTTTGTTGTGCTTCTGCTGTGTGAAGGCAATGAGGCATGACAATATATTAAACAGTCAATGATATCCATTATCTAGTGCTGAAGCTGCTGCATTCTCTCTCAATATTTAAGTCTGTATGAATGATTGAGGGGTGCTCTTCAGGTTCAAATGTTTTTTTTTGTCTCCTGATATTCTAGTTTACTAGAGAATGTTTTCAATATATCACGCATCATTATTGTAAGAAGAGCAAAAATAAAATTATGCATGACCACCTTGGTTCTTTTGCTTTAGCTGTTCATGGTTTGGCTTCTATAAGTTTGATGAATGTCATTCTTTAGTGGATTAAAATGAAAAGGAAAAGGAAAGGAATAATGCAAGAAATCAGATTGATGTTTCTCGAGTGCCTTGTTGCTATGCATATTCAGCATATATCAACAGATTCACCGTTGTTTCTTGATTATTTGATGGTCTTATGCCATACATGTAGCATTCCTATTATGTTTAATTCGAATTCGGTCAATCTTCTAAGATAATACATCCTTAGATAGAAAATTCATTAGTAAGAAATTGTTTTTGCTCTGTTGTCTCAGTGAAGAAGGACTTTGAATTGGCACGTCGGCTTGGAGGGAAGGGACGACCTTGGTAAGAGACTTAAAGAGTGTTACGACATGAACAGGAGATAACGAACATAAGATGTAATGCTTTTATTCTTTGGGGATATTAACAATTAGGAATAGGATTCATATACTGTATGAAGAAACTATTTGTTGTTTAGTATTGCAGTCTGTAGGAGACGCGGTAGATCCTATTGTCTGAGTATTTCCTTTACAATTCACAAATTGTCCTATCTAGGTTTACTGTTGGACGTTTCAGTCTTATTAGGTATATGTAGATGGAAATAGTATCTATGTTGTAAGTGCTTTTCTTAGGGATTGGGTTCAGCGTCTTATGCCTTTTCTATGATGCTTGATGGGGCACTGGATCATTGTTTTGCCTAGCACCAGCAGGCAACAATTTGACCAAAGAATTGGTAGATAGCTTGCTTTTTCTTTCAACTCTCGAAATGTTATCGCACATTACCACCTGTTTGGTTGGTCATTTATTCAATAATTTAATTTGTGATTGAAATTTTTTTGTTTGGTACCTCGAAATATTTTAAGAAAATGAGAGTTGTTGGAATTTAAATTCTTATTTTTTTACATTACGACATTTGATTGTCATGCTAAATAGCGTAACAAATTTTGTGACTAAATATTTGATTAGTCTATCATTTTTAGTAAGTTTGATCTAATATATCAAATTGGTTTAAACTCTTCAAATGCTCACCACGTCTTGATGGTAGACATTTCAGTAAAAAATCTTCACGAAAAAAATAATATCATGATCTTATTCTCATAAAAGTAAAATAGAAGAGATAATCTCGCGATTTCAAAAATCTAAACAATCGGTTCTTCCTAGGGGTACAATGTAACAATTTCATTTTCATATTTTATATTTGAGTGATTATTTCTATATATATATATATATATATATATATATATATATATATATATATATAAACACAAGTGAAATTAGATTATTGAATCCCAAGTATCTAGATGTCTGCAGAAAGCTCCACCC
>CATIWR010580405.1:0-144206 GCA_949677035.1 Omphalea diandra | reverse complement strand
AAATTCAAGGGGGTCATTCAAGGTGCAATGCAAGGATTGTGGAATAATATTTTCATTATTGAAGATGACAAGGATTTGGGTCAAATATTGTGGAATAATATTTCAACTCTTGAAGATTGCAAGGATTTAGGTTAGATTTTGAGATTAAATGACTTGAGTTTCCTTATTTAAATTTGTGACTATTTGGAAAGTTAATTCAAGTTTTTCTATTTATATTTATATTGATTTAGGAGTTTAACTTTTATTTGTTTTCCTATTTTATTTGGGATGTAACTCTAGCGGACTATATATATATTGTATCTCACTTATCAAAAGAACAATTGATTTTTTTTCTACAAAAACTTTGTGTTTGTGAGATTAATTATCAATTTTGATTCTTGCAAAGAATTATTTCTAACAATCACAGCTAATTACTTTGATTTATTCACAATACACTAAGGTCCTCTAGCACAGGTTTGCTCTTGGATCAAGATTTTTTTTTTCTTGTTCGAACTTGATTTAACTTTTTGAGAGAGTCGCTTTCAAGTATAAAATTATTGGGTCCCAAGCCAGGTTGGGGTTAGCATCACTATTGATACTTATATCATGTAAGAGGCCAAATAAGTAGTGGGTAGTGAGTAAATGGTAGAAAATTACTCTGTTTTTGTTCCAGTCTCTATCTTCATAGTCCACACAGGCAAAAAGTCCATATTATTATAATCCAATCCATCATTACACACATAGCTCAGCTTTCTTGTTTTTGTGCCATTCTTTTTGTATTGCTCTTCCATGTGACCGCCTCCTTCCGTCCCACTGAGTAATCACACGTCCTCACATATCTCATTTATCTTTCTTTCTCCAAAAATGTTTTGTATCATTTGTGACGCGGGTCACAAGATAAACACTAGTCATCTATGCAATATGAAAAATTCTTGTTGAATTACGTTTCGAACTTTTTTTCATATTCTTTAATAAATTTTAAAAAAAAATCATTTCTTCGCGTCGTTTTCATATTTCTCTATTTTTACGTTTTCATTTCGTACAATACCAATGACAACGAATGGATTATCTCGTTTTCTAGTGTGAACTCGATTGAAGGAGATTTGAGTATTGGTCAAACTTTTCAAATATGTATTTTGGAGTTTGGGTTCATAGCGACGCAATCTGATTGGACTTCACCAAATTAGTAATCAAACCATATCTTAACTCATTGATGATCATCCACACTCTTGTGGCTGCAGCAATGCTCCCATGCCGAAAAGAGATACCTTCAATCTAAAACAACCCAAAATCAATCCTAGAACTCCAAACCACATCAGGGGTATAAACCCAACATCAAATACACTCGTTGATCACGCAACCCATAGAAATAACCTCCACCTTCGACTACCCAAAACGAGCTAGCTATTCAAGACTTTCTAGCCTAATTGCCGTTCTGAAGCAAGCTATCAATCAACTACAGAGGAGCTACAACCCCAAAATGCATTCTGTAGACAATCAACAAGTCCTCAAGAAAAAAGGCTACTCATCGCTGCTTGCAAAATGAGCGATCAACAGTTTCGAAAACTACAAATTGTTGGCCATCTGTCTCAATAGTAAATATATATATATATATATATATTAATTTTATGTAAGTATTAAATAAATTACATTTATATATTATAGGTTGATTAATTTAATGCCTCAAAATAATATATTTGTCAACATGTTTATCTCCTAATTTGTCGATATGTTTATCTTCGTCTTTGGTACGTTATTTAAAGAACAATTCAAAGACGACCTGGTTTCCTCAAAGATGAGCTCAGCAATAAGAGTCTCCATTTTGGGAAATGGATCACAATGTAAAAGAGATCCACATACTGGTTCAAACTCTGAACGAAGAGACATCAGGAGTTTCATTACATTCAAGCGATTCTGTTATTGCGCATACAATTCAGCATCCCTAGAATCATACCATTTTGGATCAAAGGTAGCAAGTTGGTCACAGTTATTAGAGAGAAACAAAAATAGATTATCCGGATTCCTATTTCAAATGATGCAATTGACCAAACAACTGGAACTAATGGGCAATATCATATATGGAATAACGTTTGGCAAGCATATCCCAAGCATCCTTTCCATTCTCAAACCATCCAAAATGACGTTTGATTGTGGGTTCACATGTATTCCGAAGCCAAGTAAGAATATGATGATTTTTACAGTCCTATTCTTCTAAACGTTCCTTGTATTTCTCAGGATCCTCGCCAGGTTCTTAATGGGTTCAACAAGATCACCTGTGATATACCGCCATAATTTGTGTCCTCGCAAAAAACTGGACATTTCTTATGCCCACAAAACATAATTAGTTCCATCAAACGAAACAGTGATGGGTTTGGCAATATCAGGTTTGTCCATAATATTGTAGATAGCCAAAAACAGAGAACAGAAACAATAAAAGCTGAATTATGAAAAACAGACCCCAAAAATAGAATCAGTGCACCTGAAAACCTTAGAAACCAGTCAGGTTGAACCAGTAGTAGTTGTGGTGGGCAGTTTTGATTGTCGGAAAATAGTGTATGGGCAGTGACAGAAAACAGAGCCAAGAACAAAAATAAAAATAAAAAAAATCCTTAAGGCTTTGATAACATATTAGAAGATTGAATAGAGAATTATAGAGAGAAATTTTGTATTGTATTGTATGTTAATCTGTACAAGAAGTCAATTTCTAGTGATACAAATGATCTCTATAAGGTAAGAAAATATTCTAGAATTGATATTAAGTCTGATTATAGGAGATCTAATATAGAAAATCTGCACAAGTCACTAACAACAAAGATTTACGAAAACATAAAATAACATAAATAAAATAAAATATTAATTGTAAAATAAAAAAATCGATAAATAATTTTTTTTAAAAAAAAGATATAGAAGTGGGAATGCGGAGGAACAATATGAAGGAAGATATAGAAAATTATGTACACAGGAAACTATAAAATATTTTTTGTAATAATTCAAAATTATAAATTATTATATTATTTATATTATATTTGTATTTTATATATTAATTATGTTGTTTGAAATCTGACATCAAATATTAAACTTCATTAATTATTTACATAAGAAGTATTAAATGACATCTAATAAAGTTATAAATATAGTATTTAATAAATAATTTTATTTGACAAGCTCTTTAAAAAAAAGCTATATGTTGTTTCAAAAAAAACTATATGTAAATTTATGAAAATGCATTTGACAAATTCTTCAAAAAAAAAAAATCCGTGATAAGTTTTTGAAAGAGTTTAGTATGTGTTATATATATATATATATATATAGGGGCACAAAAAGAATTTATACACTTAATTTTTTTTATTTTTTTGAATTTTTAAACTACAAATCTCACACACCATACATAAAATAGTTGTCACCTTAATTGAAAAATGTTTTTCAATAGAAAACAAATAAAATTCCCTCCTAATTAATCCTATAATAAGAATTTTAAGCGTACACAATAAGAAATGTTTTTTTTTTTAATTCCTTATATAGTATTGATATTTATAGTATAAGAGTTCAAATAAGTTGTGGGTATTGAGTAATAGATATTCTGTTTTTATTCCACTCTCATCATCATGGTCAGAACATGCATCATACCAATTGATGCAGGATTGATCCTATATGGAGAAAAAAATTAAGAAAATAAATTAAATACTTTATTAAAAAAATCACTTGGATTATGGGCAAAAAGTCCAAAATCAAATATTATAATCCATTCCATCTGTTACACACATAGCTCAGCTCTCTTGTTTCTGTGCCTGTTCTCTTTATATTTGATCTTCCATGTGACCACTTCCCTACCCACTAAGTAACCATACTTCCTTACATCTCTCATATTTTTCTCTCTTCTTTCCCACAAACTTTCTCAAGAAAATGATAAGCAATATTTTCTTCTTATTATTTGTTTTCTACCATTTAGTCACCCTTAAATTTGCTTATAGTGGTCTGCCACCACCGCCACCTCCACAGCAACCAATGGCACCAGCCCTATATGTGTTTGGAGATTCACTATTTGATAGTGGAATAACAATCTGTTACCAACAGTTGCTAAGGCAGATTTCTTTACCTATGGTGTCAGTTGTGCTGGAGGAGTTACTGGAAGATTTACCAATGGCAGGACTGTCCCTGATTTTATAGGTACATATATATTATTTATATTCTTATGGGTAATGTTCGCTCTGTTAGAGTTAGAATGTAGAATCTCATAGTTTTGCAAATAAAATGAGTTGGATGAAATTTTGTATTTTGTTTTGTAGCTGAATTTTTGAAGCTGCCATATCCCATGCCATATATGAGCTTAAGGGATACCACACCCCTTACAGGTTTGAATTATGCTTCTGGATCCTGTGGCATTCTACCTGAAACTGGAAGCCCTCTGGTATGAGCATGCTGTTTAATGTTCTAGTTTTCATATCCATTTTCTTCATCTTCTTCTTCTTCTTCTTTTTTTTTTTTTTTTTTTTGTTATCACTTTGATGCATATTTGTTTGAGTTTCTTTTTTCAATTTTATCTATTAGATAAGTGATGTGTGGCGTTATTGATGGGTTGTCTATCGGTGAATCTACAATGACGAATTTTATAATATCGTTAAATAATGCGGACTACTCTAATAGTGAATAATAACTTTCATTTAATCCGACGACATTTAATTTTATCTAATTTTATAGTGAATAATAACTTTTATTAAATCTAACAATAAATTATTAATTACGACATCATTTTGTAATAACTTGAACAACATTGTAGTATTTATCGTTTTCTATCTAATATGGTTGTTTTAAATAGAAAATAAAAGTAATGACTTCTCAAAATTGGAAAAAAATAGTTGGAGTGAGATAATAACATATATACTATATAATATAACTATAAAAAATTGTTACTCATAATAATATATCCTCATACGCTTTAATTTGAAAAAATGTAAATTTAATTAAGGATGACAATTCACATCAACAACCATTAAAGATTTTGTTTTCTTATTTTGTTTCACACATCCAAATTTCTTAAAAAAAAAATAAATTATTGTTAGAATTTGAACTCGTGCTCTATGACTACTAAGAAAATTAATATGACAGAATTAAATTTTTTTTAATTATTATCTATTTGGGCTAAAGTACAAAAAAAAAAAGAAGTGTATTTGCCCTTTCCCCATATGCCAACTGGCTTGTTTGCCTCCTAAAATGGACATAGCATATGCAATTATATTTATATGTATCCTGAACGATATATGCACAAAGAGCACTAAATACCGCCTTTCTAAATTTAGTTAAATACAAGAAGAAAGTTTGTTGCAACTGTGGCTCCCTATTAGAATTTCACCGCCTGTATTAATATTTGCAATTACTAAGACTTTCTGTTATGAGTAAAGTAAATTAAATTAAATAATGTCAAAATTAAGTTCATAATCACTTGAGTTATGAACATTTAAGTAGTGCCACTAGATATATGATGCCAATTGACTCTCTCATTAATTAATGGTTATGGGGTATGCACAGTCAAGGAAATATGTAGTTTGTAAAAATTATCCCAACTTCGTTGCAATAAGAGACCAAAGGGGTTTGAATTTAGAAATTTATTTTGTTAGAAACATTGGTAAGCTAAAGTTTAATAAGTTGTCTAGATAAAGTAGTCCAACTTCATTGCGCAGTTAAGACTTATTATTAGCTGTCAGGATTCTTCCTGACAAAAACATCAATCGAATTGGTAATTGGTTGATAATCGCACAATTAACTTATTGATAAAAGAGGTGGAAAATGGTATGGCTTATTGAGGATATTAGAATTCAGTGATTTTAAGTTCGAGTATGTGGAATTTTTAAGTGAATTGGGATTATGTCACTTTAGATTATAGATGATTATTCATCGATTAATAAAGATGCTAATTTATCGGATCCAAAAACTCAATACAAAGTTCACTTTGACTTAGAAAAGATCTAAAATGACCGAAATATGAGGTATCTTAAAAATTTTTAGATTAAATCTAATTTAACTTTAATTCGAGTTATTGACCCGTTTGGATATACAGCCCAACCTAACTTAAAATTATTTAAATTTGATTAGACTTAAATTATTTAAAATTTTAGAATTAAAATAATATTTTTTTTTATTTTAAAAAAATAAAAAACTATGTGAGTGAGTCAACTTTAAATCTGAAATTACCTAAAATTTCTTATAGCACTCTAGCCAAATGACTTGACATACCCATAATTTGAAGTGATCTAATCTAATTTACTCAAAAAAAGATAATTTGGAATTAATTTAAGACAGTGTTTAGTAAAATTGAAAATTAAGTGCTAAAAGTTTAAGAGCTGAATTTTAATTACTAAATGATTTAAATGCTAAAAGTTTTTAATGGTATAATTGTTTAGTATGATCTGAAAATTAAGAACCGAATCTAATTAATTTATTTAATAATTATAATTATTGAATAGATATTAAATGGATTTTGTTTTGTTAAAAAAAAGTTTGTTGAGTTATTAAGAGTATATAAGTCATATCAATAAAAATATTTTAGTATCTGTTAGTTGAGCCTGTTAACTGATAATTTTAAGTTAAAAATTTTGATTTATTATTTTAAGAGTATGTTTGGCATTGCTATTGAAAAAATCTGATTTTAAGGCAAAAAATACAAGAGATTTTCTCTTATAATTGATTATAATTTTTTTCAATATGAGATTTATGAGTAAAAATTTTGATTTTTTTTTAAAAAAACTTATCTTTGAAACTTTTATCCATAATAATTCTGTTAGTTATAAACTTATATTTAAAAAATCTATAATTAGATGTGAGAAAAAATCTCTTGTATTTTTTTGTTTCAAAGTTAGATGTTTTCAATAGCAATGTCAAACATGCTCTAAAAGAATTCTAACTAAATTGAAATAAAGTTATTAAACAATTTTTAAAAAATAAGTGTTTAAAATTTTAGTTGTGTTATTAAATAGCCCTCTGGAATCCACTTGACTGAATCTAGTAACCACTTTATAAGTTAATGTAAAAAAAAAAAATCTCAAATATATATTGAGCTAATTTTTAAATCTAGTTAGATCAAATCACACCTCTAATTTTTAAATAAAAAGTTTACTTTTACTTTTTAAATATATATATTAATTTAAATAAAATAAAATTCATGGCCTTTAAAATTAAACTCTAACTCATTTTTATTGATTCAATAAATAGAGTTGGAGTTTTAAATTTTTGTTTTATCTATTTGAATTCATATCATTTCAGATTTATTGCAATTAACATATATTTTAAATTGATTGGACTTAGACAAATTTTTAAATTTGATCAAAATTACTAACTCTAAATTGATCCATTCTAACAACAGTACTGCATCTGCATGTTTATTAACATACAAATAAAATGAAGTTAATCAATCTTTCCTTAATTTTGTTTTTCTTTGGTTATTTTTGTAGGGATTGTGCTTGAATTTGAAGAAACAAATTGATTTATTTCAAGCCACGGTTAAGTTAGAGCTACCAAAACACTTCAAAAGCGCAAATGAGATTTGCAATTACCTGTCGAAGTCTATATATGTATTCTCTATAGGCAGTAATGACTATATAAACAACTACCTTGAGTCTAAAATCTTTGATTCAAACAGACGTTATACTCATCAGGAATTTGCTCAGCTCCTCTTGGCTAAACTCTCTGAGCAATTTGAGGTAAAATTACAAATTACGTGTCATGTTTTTATAATAGGCCATTGGTAAAACAAATCTTTACGTATTTTGATAATTATTTCTAATTCTTTTAATTTTTGGTAAATTTAGCCAATTTTGCAAAATTGTTAGCAATTATGGTCAATTTGAGATTTTAATTAAAATCAAATGATATGACTTATGACATGATACCTATGTAAAAATGAATTTCAAAACTAATGAGACCCATTAAACACATCCTTCTTAAAATTCAATCTTACACGAATAACGTATGATAAACTATATCATCTAATTTTGATCAAAATTCTAAATTAATTATAATTGCTAAGAATTTTGTAAAACTGACTAAATTTATCTAAATTAAAAAAAAAATTAGATATAATCATCAAAATACATAAATATCTTAATGTTTTTTACCAATAAATCTTTTATAATCAATCGTAACAACACTGCAGTAGTAAGTAAGCTGACATATAAATGCCCACAGAGATTATATAAATTAGGAGCTAGGAAGATTTTAATGTTCGAAATTGGACCTGTTGGGTGCATCCCTTCAATCACCAGGAGGCATAAACAGAATGGGAAATGTGTAGAATCATCAAACCAGCTGGTCTCTTACTTCAACAACAAACTTGCTGGAATGCTTCAAAATTTGACATCAACTCTCCATGGCTCTAAATTCGTCCATGGTCATGCAAACTGGCTAGGCTATGATGCTGTTATAAATCCTTCCAGATATGGTACTTATCTTTTTCTCTATCATTTTTTCTTTTTAATTTAAAATAATTTCTTATATTAGGAGACAAACACTCAGACGTATATTTGATTTGTGCAGGTTTGATGAATTCAAGCAATCCTTGCTGCACAACTTGGGGCAATGGGACCTCTGCTTGCATTCCATGGCTAGCACCATGCCCTAATCCGAATAAACATTATTTTTTTGATGCATATCACCTTACTGAAACCGTATGTCCTGTCATAGCATCTCATTGTGTCAATGATAGTTCCGTTTGTTCTCCAACAATAATTAAGCTTGTTCGAATGTAATTAAGAAATAGAGATGCTTGCAACAGTTGTCTATCAACATTCTCTATCCAATTAGTTTACGTCATTGTTTTAAATTTTAATATTTGAAAAATTATGTAAAATCTTTGGGTTTAGATACAAATTTTTTTTTTATTTATTAGAATGAGTTATCTAATATAATAAGTAATTTTTAAAAAAGGCAATATAAACCAATCAAATAGAGTGCTGAAGAGATTGTTAACAAGTTATTGTTGCGAGCATTTTTCTTAAGAAGAAGTAAAATCTATGATGATATAACGGTATTAGGCATGATCTTGAAGATAAAATTAATCCTATTACAAACTCAACAAAATTAATCCTATTACAACCTTTTTTTGACAGAATCTCATTACAACCTCGATAATTTAAATTATTACTAAATGGTTCTCAAGCGAAAATCTTATCAGTGAAAACTTGAAATCCCTATTTTTAGTCCAAGACTACGGAATTAAGAGCATTTATGAGAGAAGAAAAACTATCTATATCATAAAATTATGGTAGATATATCACAACATCACAAAACCATTATATATTATCACAATAGAACACAACATAAGATGAAGTACACTTAATGTACAGAACTTATATGTTTCTACATCTAAGTGTCACGTTAGAAGGTTAAAAAAAAGGACAAAACAAACAAACAACATTTTCTTTTTCTATGCATACCATTGTAAAAAATCAAAACCAAACTAGTTTGTATCCTACATGGGTTAAGGGGATCACTTAATTCCTATTTAGAGGGAAGACAAAATTGTGAGCCAAAAACCCATATATCTACCTAAGGTTTTTAAAGTTACACTAATTAGTGAATAGGCACATGATTGTTGATTGGTGGCTTGCGGCGAGGCCGATCCATTCCCGTATAATCTTTGTTCATTAGGTTAACAATCTCTCTAGTTGCCTCAAGTAGCACTTGTGTTTCACCTTTTTCAATAGTTGCTTGAGGAGGTTGAGGCTTATGAAGATGAGAAGGTGGCTTCTCTGATCTTGAAAAGGTTTCCACACTGACTTCGGTTGGCAATTTCTTGGATTCTTGATGAGAGTGCTTGGGGCTCTTGGTATCTGGGAGATGGACTGCCTCACTCCTTGGAGTTCCCGAATAGCCTAACTTCTGTTTTCCAAATAAAAAAAAAGATTATTGGGCATCAATTAGATTGAAAGCACTAATTAGTTATTACGAAATACTAATATATTATCGTTACACTATTTCTTAATCATATGGTTAATAATCTAAGTAATCGACTATATATTAGCTTAAAAAAAATTTTCAATCATTGCAATTTTTTTTCTTTAAAAATTTTTGGTTCGTAAAAAGTAGAATGAATTATAATATAAATCTCTAGTTAATTAAGCACATGTATATGTGTATGATTGAGATATGTTGATAATTTATCCATACCTGATTATTCAAATATTGGTCTTGTGATCCTTGAACAGACTTAACTAGAGCATTAATCTGCCTATCTCCTGCAAATATTTTGAGATAACAAATTTAGAGGTCCAAAATGAATAAATATTCATATTCTCGCATGCCATATGCTACAAAATTTGGTACGAAAAGACTAAACAATGCAAGCAATCTCACATGGATACAGTAGTAGTGAATATATTGAAGTACAATGCAAAGAAAAACATACAAAAAACTGAATTGGATTCCCTGAAGCTTCAAAATTTTCCAGTACTCGTACATGTACGAGTGGTATATATCTAGACTACACTTATATAACATCTCTAGCTAGAGTACATCTATACTGTACATGGGTAGAAAGAATAAAAGGAATCTTATAAAAGCTGAGACATGATATCATGATGTCTAGGCTCTGATTGGGATTTTGCAATCTTGGTGGTAGTGATGACTCAGTTATGTTTAGAAGTATTAGGTGCATGATAATCACAAGCAAAAGCTACAAAACCAGCCTCTTTCAACTTCTTATTAGGACTGAAACGGCTAAAGCAGTTTGAACCTGAAATATCCTCTGAATTAGAAGATCGATGAAAGTTCATAAGCTCATCTTTTTCAATTTCTCCCTTCCTCAGCACTTCATCATGAACAACCATTTTCCTTCCTCCAAGCCCAAATTTCCTTGTGCCAGTAGTGGTAAATCCATCAAGAAGTTCCTGTTATGCTCAAGGTGATTAATCAACAAACTAATATAACTATACATAAGACAATTGAAAGAAAATCATTTAGTATATATTATTACCTTTTGAGCAGACACAAAATTATTATCTTCATTCACCACGATCTTATTATTTTTATCCATGTCCCAATCTACAAAATGAGTCAAAATTAATAATTAGTCCTCTATAGGAGCATCATTGTTGGCTTAAATGATTTATTTTTAACTAAATGGAAAGTAATGAATATATATAGATGCATATACATACCTTGATGATGAGCATGAGCGCAAGAGTAGTCCCTAAGAGCATTCAAAACAAAGAGAAGCCCTAGTAGTACTAGTAGTAGTAGTGATCTTATGCACCTTATTATATGCACCATGTTACTGATTCTTGCTTTTCTTGGTTAGTGATGTGTTTCTTCTAGTTTTTCTTTTGTCCATCAACTGAAAGAGAGGAAGCTTAGAAAACCTAATGTGGGGTTTTATAGAGTGTTTCAAACCCGAGTCAAAGGTAGGTTCCGACACCTTTCTGCTTACCTCAAATAAAAATTAATAATATTTCTCCTGATTACATGCAGAACTAGGGAAACTCAAAACAAAAAAAAAATAAGAACGATATGTATGTCTTTTCAAAAGTTTGAACGTATGTAGCTAGTGGGTTGGACTGATTTTAAGCAGAACACGAGGCTTACCCACTCACTAGTTAATTCTTATTAGAGAAATGTAGATGTTTTTGTGCCTATCTATGTGTATATAGAGCCATGCATACGAAGGAAAGATGATTGCCTTGGTTTATGAATTAAGGTTTACCTTGCTTAAATAGAGTTCCTATAAAAGATTTCATCCATTTTAATAATAATAATAATAATAATTATTATTATTATTTTCATTTCACAATAAAAAAGATGAAAATTTAATCATGGATGTAAAATTTAGAATATTTTTAGAGAATTTAAGTTAGACTAGAATTTCAAATGCATAGTATTGAAATGTTGCTGAACTTATAATTAATTAAAGCATGTTTAGCATTATTATTAAAATAATTTGATTTTAGTACAAAATTTGAAGATATTTTTCTATAAGTGATTATATGAGTTATGTGAGTAAAAAGATGATAAAAGAAGCTAATAATTGAAGATTTGGCGAATATCAATTTTACTCACAAAATTCATATTAATAAAATTTTGTAATCATTTAAAGAATATAATATTTTTTATTTTTGTCCTAAAATCAGATTTTTTCAATAGTAACAACAAACATACTTTTAGCTAAATTTCTATCAATGGCAAGTCCTTCTTTATTTATTTTTTATTTTTCTAACAAAATAAATTATTTTAGTTTGTTTTGTTAGTTTCATTTATTTTGTTTCTCTTTTGAAAGATTTTTAAATTTATTATTCTGTCTCTCTTCATAAATTTTTTCAGAATTTAGTGATTTTGAAGTCGATTATTTAGTGGTATATGATTATATATTATTGGACATTATTTTTCAGATTTATTTTAACATGTTATATAAATTTCAATCAACATCTTACTATAACAATATATCTAGTGATCTATGAGGAGTCATTTAAGAAAATTTATGATGAAAATAAAATTACATTCAAAATTGAACCAATATATCATCATTAATAATATTGATATTAATTTTATATTCTAATTATAAAAATATTTTCTTTTATAAATACTTTACCACTATTTATAAATGAAAATATCTTTTTGTATTCTAAAAAAATCAGTTAAATTTTTTAAATTTAATCAACAGCCAAGAGTTTTGGGGACCGCCAGTACCAAAACGTAAACCTAAAAATTTGAGCTGGACCACATAGCAAGCAACGTGCAACATAGAGAAGTCCCTTTTTTTCTTTTTTCTTTTTTTTTTTTTTTTTTGACATTTTACTAACGAAACTAGCTAGGTGGCTTCGGTCAGTGGGTGGCCTGAATATGGTCAAGATATCCCATTTCTGGTTTGAACGATAAGATAAGACTGAAGACGATCTTCAGCCTATAAATAAAATAATTACATGATATAAAAACATAAACACGTACTCAAAATTAAAATGTCTGTATTCAATGGCTAAAACTTCATATATATTTGAATCAAATCTAAAATACATCTGAAAAATTATCATATAATTATTAAGATCAATTAAGCAAAAAGAATGTAACACACAGTGGAATCTCTCCTTCCCTTGGATACCCTGTAGGGTCTAGTGCATTCGGTTTCCCTGAACTAAGAAACTTACAATTTTTTAAGTTTTGTTTGGAGGTATTGGAATCTTTCCATTTAGAAAGACTTAGCACGTCTAACCGCGTTCATATATATGGCTCAGAATACAAGAGAAATCTTTCTATTATTTAGCAGCTGCTAGCATAGTGCAATGGAGGCTGCGATGCATAGGGGGAAATTGGTTATTTTGAGTTTATGAACAAAATTTGTTTATCATCGCATTAACATGTAGGGATCGAGATGTCAAATCCCGTGTGCCTTCCTAGGCCTGTGCATGACCATGTGGGATATATATCAGTGAAAATTTTCCTCTTACTTTGGCCATAACAAAAATGTAGGATTCACACCAAGTGGTTAATCTGTTTCGGCTTAATTATGGGTCAACACTACAATGTAATTCATGTTATTATACTATAAAATTGTAATTAATAATTCATTATTAGATTAGATAAAAGTTATTATATATTATTGGATTAGATAGAATTAATATTGTTGAATTAAATAAAAAGATTATTATTTACTATTAAATTAGACCATGTTATTTAACGATATTATAAAAATATTACTGTAAAGTTCACCGAAATTATCGTTATGGAGTTGTCAAGTTTGAATGTTCAAATCATATTTTCTATTGCTCCTAATTTTCGGAAGTGCATCTATAGAATCCATTAATTTTAGTAATCCAACAATGGTTCAGTGTGCCTATATGTTATAATTTTTATGTGAGCTAATATTAATTATTGATTTATTTTAATTTTTTATAAAACGGACTGAATAATTTAGTTTATTGATTAGTGGATAAGTCTAATTAAATTGTGATCATATGAGTTATGACCTTATAACACTTTTAGTGGACCGATATAGAAGACGATTATGTGTAGGCCTAATTTAACATGGATCTGTGATGAGCGAACATGTTAAATTCATTATAAATAGGCTAAGTCTCATTTATTGTCTTCTAACTCTAATCCTAGTCGGTACACTCATTTGTAGCCATCTTGAGAATATCAAGGAGAGAAAGACTTAACTCTTAATTTTCATTTTTCTAATCTATTTCTTTGTGTTTAATTTCAATAGTTGAAATTATGACTCAAAATAATTTTGGATCTAACGCGCAAACAGGTACGAAATTCGTTTCTGCTTAACTATTGATCGGTGTTCTAAATTCATGTATTAGATCCTGAATAACTTTTTACATATGATATCAGAGTCTGGGATTGTACATGATTTAGAACTCTAAATATTTTGTATTGATAATTAAATTATGAGTCTATTTACTTGTTTCATCCAAAGAAGGAATCAATTAAAAAAAATTCAATGAGTTTTGTCTTATTGAGCTCTTCTTGACCGACCGTCCGATTAACTTTACTGTGATGAGGTTCCTTTAAGTCATGTGGTTTTGTGGGTCCAACTCCATCACCATCTGATGGGTCTTTATGTTCGAATTAATGAGGAGACAATTAGGATTTTTTTTCCTTAGCAAGTTTGTGGCGTATGATGTCAAAAACTTGGGTGATGGCTACGTAGTTATACGTGTATCCGGGTAAGAATTGATACAAGGTTACCACTAAAACTATGAAAACGTTTAAAGATGAGCAACGGTTCCATTATTTTTTTTTTTTTAATGTTCATCATAGTATTTTTTTTATTTTTTGTATTTCAATGATTATATATATATATATATATTTGGGTGGTTTACATATAGTTAATTGTCAGATTATAATTTAGTGATATTAGATTTATAATAAAATAAATAAATAAATATTTGATTTGTATGAGATAATATTCATGTATTTAGAAGATGTGATAATATTCATGTATTTAGAATTAAGGTATATTGTGTTTATATATGTTTGTATTGTGTTTGGTACCTTATATAGGTTTGATGTATATATTTGCGTTTGGTATGTATTTTGATTGGGCTTTTATTAATCTCTAATTAAAAATAATTTTATGGGCTAATATGGGTGTTACCACCAAGTGAACATCTATTGAAATTCATAGAGTTATTTTTTAATTTTTGCGAAGAGATATCTAAATTAATGTATGTGATAACATACCCAAAGGGGGTTATTAGATGCATTGATTTTGAGAGTGGGTGTTGGAATGAAGCTATTTGTGTTAAGAGTTGTATTAGTCTAGAGAGTTTGTCTGTCTAAAGGGGATAGATTTCTTGAAAGCTAGTGTAATATCAATTGTGTGCTTCATAACTATAAATTATATTGCATGTGCATGTTCTGCCCAAAGGGGAATATGTAGTAATGCTAGAATTTTCTAAATTGTGTAAATTACAATTTTAATTTTGTACATGACCCAATTTTAATACATGTTTTGTTTTGTTTCAAACAGTCTCCTTTAGTCTCAACAATAGTACTGCGACTGTTGAACTTTTGACTAACACAAACTGTAAGAGATGGAATGAGGACATTCAGTTTGTTTTGGGAATAGGTGAGATAGATTATGCCCTTTATAAGGATGAGCCCGCTAAACCCACCCATGAAAGCAATATTGATGAAAAGGAATTGCATACTAAGTGGGAGAGATCTAATCATTTTAGTATTATGGCTATGAGGAAAACTATTTCTAAATATCATAGGAGTAGTTTGTCCACTGATATTACTGCTAAAGTTTTTCTTACTGTTGTAGAAGATAGGTACTTCATATCTGATAAAGCTGAGGTTGAGACTCTTATAAATTAGTTAACTAGTATGAAATACAACTATAGTGGGAGTGTGAGGGATTATATTCTAAATATGGTTCACCTTCAAACCAAACTTAGGGGTCTTAAACTTAAGATTTCTGATGAATTCATAGTTCACCAAGCAATAAACACTGTGCCTCCTGAATTTGCCCAAATCAATACTACCTATAACACCCAAAATACTACTTGAACCATTAATGACCTTATAACCAAATTTGATATTGAGGAAAAGAAAATTAAGAAAGAGAAGGGTGAGGTTGTCATACTAGTGATAGCTTAAGACTGATCCTAAAAAGGATAAGGGTAAATATAAACCTAATTATTATGCTCCTAAGAAAAATCAAATTTTTAAATAACATGGTAGAAGTCAAAGCAAGAAGGTAGGTGATTCTGAAATTGTCCACAAGAGTATGGTGAAATGTTTTTTTCGTCATAAAGAAGGTCATAAGAAAAAAGATTATCATAAATTCACAACTTGGCTAAAAAAAAAAGAAGAAGAAGGTATTCATTGGGCTTATGTTTGCTTTGAATTTTATATGGTTGATGTATTGTTGATGGCTTGATAGTGGTGTAATTGTTCATATTGTTATTACCTTGCAAGGGTTCATAAGCAAATGAAAGCCAAGCGAAAGGGAATTCAAGCTTAGAGTTTGAAATAATTTAGAGATAAATATCGAATAAGTTGGAGTAGTTAGGTTCATAATGGAGTCTGGATTTTGTCTCATTTTGGAGAACATCTTTCATGTTTCAATTTTTAGGAGAAACTTGGCTTCTGTTTCTATTTTAGATAAGATTGGATATCATTTTGCTATTGGTAATGGAAAAACTAATATGTTTTTAGACTCTAAATTGATTGGTAAATGTGTTTTGTTCGATAATGTATATAGATTGTGTTTGGATGATGCTAGTAATTGTGAATCTTCTTGTGAAGTCAATGTTGTGACCAAACAATCCTTAGTTAAAGAAAAATCTTTTTCATTGGGCATAAACTTTTAGGTCATATATCTAGAGAAAGAATTATTCTCTTGATTTTGAGGATCTAGATATTTCTGTAGACTGTATAAGGGGTAAATTGACTAAGACTAAGAAGAAAATGCTAATAGAAGTTCAGATCTTCTAAAGATTATTCACACTAATTTGAGGATCTAGATATTTCTGTGGACTGCATAAAAGGTAAATTGACTAAGACTAAAAAGAAAAATGCTAATAGAAGTTCAGATCTTCTAGAGATTATTCACACTAACTTAGTGGACCTCATTCACCTACTATTTATGGTAATAAATATTTTATTACCTTTATTGATGACTTTTCCCGTTATGGCTATTTATACTTGATAAAAGAGAAATTTGATACCCTTGAGATGTTCAAAATTTTCAAAATTGAGGTTAAGAAACAATTAGGAAAAGTCATTAAAATTGTGAGGTCTAACCGTGGGGTTGATTATTATAGCAAATATGATGAGACTGCGCAACATATGAGATCGTTTGACAAATATTTACAAGAGTATGGAATAGTTGTCCAATATATCATGCTGGATAGTCCTGAATAAAATAGTGTCGCTGAAAGGTGCAATCGTACTTTGAATGATCTGATAAGGAGTATGATGAGTAGGTCTAACTTACCCAAATTCTTATGGGGTGAGGCTATTAAAACTGTCTTTTATATTTTGAACTATGTTCCTAGTAAATCTGTACCTAAAACACCTTTTAAGTTGTGTACTGGTAGAAAACCTAGTTTGAACCATTTTCATGTTTGGGGTTGTCCTGCTGATGTTAGAATATACAATCCAAATGAGAAAAAGATTGACCCTAGAACTACTTATTGTTACTTTATAGGGTACCTAGCCCATTCTAAAGGATACAAATTCTATTATCCTACACGTGGCACAACGATTGTAGAGTCCATGACTGCGAAGTTTTTAGAGATGGACGTTGCTAATTTAGACATTTCTTAACCACCTATTCATACAAAGTGAAACTGCAACCATTCCTTTACCTTCATCTTATGAAAAGATTATAAGGTTTTCTGTTCAAGTAGGTGGTGATGGTAGGGGTGCAATTGATCTTCCTCTTCCTATTGAGAATCCTCCAAAGTCTGTTGTAGTTGAAGCATTACCTGTTAAAAGGTCTATTAGGGTGAGAAGGTCAGTAATTTCAGATGATTATGAGGTTTATCTTAGTGAAGGTGATTGTGATATAGGTCATATTGTTGATCATATATCTTATGATGAGTTTTTTAATAGTGTTCATTCTGATTTGCTATGAAAGATGAGATGGCATCAATGAGTGATAACGGAGTTTGAGAACTAGTGGAACTTTCTTTTAATTGTAAACCAATAGGTTGTAAATGGGTATTCAAAACTAAGAAGGATTCTAAAGGAAAGGTTGAGAAATTTAAAACCAGATTGGTTGCTAAGAGGTTTACACAACGTAAGGGTATTGATTATAATGAGACTTTTTCTCCTATTTTCTCTAAAGATTTCTTTAGAATAATTATGGCCTTAGTTGTTCATTTTGATTTAAAGTTACATCAAATGGATGTCAAGACAACATTCTTGAATGGTGATCTAGGTAAGGAAGTTTACATAGTGCAACCTGAGGGTTTTTAAGGAAAATGGTAAAGAACATTTGGTTTGTAAGCTAAAAAAATCTATATATGGTCTCAAAGAAACTTATCGTCAATGGTATCTCAAATTTAATGAGGTAGTCACTTCACTTGATTTCACAAAGAACAAGATAGATCAATGCATTTACCATATGATTAGTTGGAGTAAATTTATATTTCTTGTTCTCTATGTTGATGATATTTTACTGGCTAGTAATGACATAGGGATGATTTGTGAGACTAAGCAATTACTCTCTAAGATTTTAGATATGAAAGATCTTGAAAGACATCTTTTATCTTGGGTATTAAGATTCGTCATGATCAGTCTCATCATTTATTAGGTTTTTCTCAAAGGGCCTATATTGATCGAGTGTTCAGTAGATTCAATATGCAATCTTGCAAAGGGAGTGATGCTCTTGTTGTGAAATGAGATAAATTTAGTAAGGAGTAATGCCCGAAAAATGATATAAAGAAATAAACCATAATATTCTTTATGTCAGTGTTATTGGAAGCTTGATGTATGCCCAAGCGTGTATAAGACCAGATATTGCATACGTTATTAGTGTTCTTAGTCTATATCGTTCTAATCCTGGGTGGGATTATCAGGTAGCTGCTAAGAAGGTGATGAAATACTTGCAAAAGATAAAAGATTATATACTGATTTATAGGCGGGTGGATGTTCTTGAAGTAATGAGGTATTCAGACTTTGATTTTATGGCTGCCAAGATTATATGAAGTCCACTTTAGATTATATTTTTATACTTGCTGATGGTGTTGTTTCATGGAAGAGTGTTAAACAAACATTTGCAGCTTCTTTTACTATGCAAGCTGAGTTTGTTGTTTGTTATGTTACTAGTACACAAGCTATATAGTTGAAAATTTTTATTTATGGGTTGCTTGTGGTTAACTATATTACTAGGTCACTTCGAATCTATTGTGATAATAATGTTGTTGTGTTCTTTTCTAAGAATAATAAGAGTTCGAGTGGTTCTAAGTATGTGGAGATTAAATATCTTACAATTAGAGATTTAGTAAAGAAATGAGACATTGAGATTAAGTAAAGAAATGAGACATTGAGATTAAGTAAAGAAATGAGACATTGAGATTAAGTACATTAGTATTGACTTGATGTTAGTTGATCATATAACCAAAGGACTTAAACGCATAATTTTCAAGAAACATGTTAACCATGTACCCGAATGAAACCTTACCTGTTTTTTAGTTCTGTTTTCCAAGAATTTAATGGTCATAGATTCTGAATTTTGTGATGTGTTAAACTTAAAAAGTTGTATATTTATGTATTATCTACATGCTTATAAAATATTTTTTCCAAAATTAGCATGGTTCTTGAGATATTGCCCCTTCATCATGACCGATTGTCACCATATTAAAAAACCTGTTCACCCTGAGATTGGTCATTTATTTTGGTGATTTTATAGACTGAATTAAACAAAGAATAAAATATGAAAAATGTTTCTTTATATGTTGTGTAACTTCTGGTAAATCAGTTTTGCAATTTTATTTGTACAATTTGAGATATACCCAAGAATGTAAGACCTACTTAGACTGAGATGATATTGAAACAGGACAAAATTCAAAAATTCACCACATTTGCTATATGTCTTATATTAATCTGAAAGTTAAGTATGTTGTATCATTATGTGTCTATTTTATTTGAAAAAAAAGAATGAAGTCATTTGGATAAGTATATCTAGAGTTATTTCTATGAGAGTGTAGCAAGCTCAGACTACCACATAAGGAAAATATACATAAACACTAGGTTCACTTGCATTGATCATGTCATAGTTGCATACCAAGCATTTATAATCATTTTGACGTACTTATAACCATGTATGTATCAAATGTTAGGATCTTAACACTTTGAAGAAACCTTTGAGAGAGAAACAAACCTACCATAAAGGTTGGTTACGCCGAAAGGTGAGTAAAAACTATAATCAGATTCTAATGTGAACGTGTGATAATTTTATACTATGATTATGTTCTATTACATTGAATTGTTACACTTTACATGTGAATACAAGTCAAATGAGAATTATATGCTCTTAATGATTACTTGGTATACCATTGTGAATGAACACTTGAATATGGAACTAAAAAATATTATGACTAGCTTGTCAAACACTTGCAAATCACATGGAAAAGGGACCAATATGTCCTACTGGCACATGTTATTGATCAAATGATCCACTTGTTATATGTTGGCCAGCAAAATCAAATGTCACTTAAATCACATGAATTCCCGGGAGTAGTGTTTGTCTTACAAGGTCACAATAAAAATCAACATATTGCATTTTCACTTATATAGTCAATTGTTATATGTGTAATATATCCTGATAATATTTGATTATTAGTTGTGTAATAAGAATCTTATTATTATTTTTATTCATTGAGTCGCAACTCACCAAATCGTAATCATGTTTTTCAAATACTGAAGATAGGGTTTGGACACTTTGGTGCACAAAGTTTTGCTTAGAGACACATGAATCACAGGTTCTTCGGTTGAATTCCAACTCTCTCTCTCTCTCTCCTTGTGTCATATACATACATCTATATAGGAACCAGTTTAGGGTCACTAGCCTTAAACATTAGTTAATATATATATACATTAAATACATGTTGGATTGTATATGTATGATGAATAAAACTTTTATGCATATGTATTTTTGGACATGAATTCTATGTTTTGTAAATGAAAATGGTTATTACATTGCCTATTCATATATATTTGTTTATATGAGTTAAATACTTTGTAGTTGTTTGTTATGCATATGTGCATATTCAATATATATATAGTATGCTATGAGTTATGCATAACGTGCTTAAGATTAGTATAATTATCTTAAGTTATATTAATTAGTTTCCAATTGTATTTTGGGAAATAAAGGTTAAGACATATATTATGTGTATTTTCAAAATGGAAACAAAAGTCTTATTACAAAGTTTTGTGAGTTTTTTTTGCTCGTTTAAGCATATGTGAAAAAGAAATATATGGAGGACTAATAATAAAAATAGTATATTGATCACATGTGAGTGTTATTTTTTTGCTACACTGTCATATCGGAATCTAGGTCAGTTAAGTTATCAATATTTGTGACTATAGATTGATACTATATCAATAAGAGACATAATTACTGTCATGATCTGATATTGATAATTTAATGTAGACAATGTTATGTTTAAGATATCATTTTATCAATAAATTATATGTTTTCTAAAATTTCGTGGCCACAAGTATTCAGTCCGAAAGTTTTCCAAAAAAATATTTTTTCATAAAACATAAAAACGTCATCATTAATATAGTGAGAAAATGTTAGAATTTTTATGTAGGCTAATATTAATTATTGGTTTGTTTTATTTTTTTTATAAAAACGGACTGAATAATAAAGTTTATTGATTAGTGGGTAAGCTCAATTAAATTGTGATCAAATAAATTATAGGCTTATAACACCTTTATTGGGCCGATATGGAAGACGATCGTGTGCAGGATTAATTTTAACATGGATTTGTGACGGGTGAGTCTGTTAAATTCATTATAAATAGGTTAAATTTTCTCTCATGCCTTCTAACCTTCACCCTAACCACTACATACATTTATAGTCGTCTTGAGAAAATGTCAAGAAAAGAAAGACTTAGCCCTTAATTTTCATTCTTCTAATCTATTTCTTTGTGTTTAATTTCAATGGTTGAAATTATAGCTCAAAATAATTTTGGATCTAACGCGCAAATATGTACGAAATTCGTTTCCGCTTAACTATTGATTGATGTCCTATACTATATCCTGAACAAATTTTTACATATAGAGCAAGTGATAAGAATTAACTTCTCATAATCCTTTTTTGTAAACTAAAAATTTATATCTATGTATTAAAAAAGCATTTTTTTAGTTCTTTTAATATATTAAATACCAAACCAAAGAACAAGTAAAACCTTAATTTGATGAAGTAATTGAGGTGGAGGGATCATGGGACTAATTGAAGAGCGTAAATGTCAAAAAGGGAAGGCATAGTTCCCAAAAATAGAGCATAAAATTAAGAGCTTGAGGAACATGGTCAAGTGATTACTGCATGGATTTGCTAAATATATGATACTAATCGTATCATCTTTTAATTAACAATAATGTCTGAGACTAGCCAGCTAATCAATGTTAACTATTTTAGTGCAGTACAGCTGAAAGTTCAAAACACGAGGGCATGTTCTCCAACTTCACCCTTGTTGTTTTCCCTTGAGAAGGGTGTGATTTGCTTGCAAAGTCCGTCCATTTTTGCTTGCAAAGGCCACCAACATTAATTTCTTAATTACTTCTAATCTCAACCTTTAGCTTCAAGAAAAAAGTTATAATTTCTTTTTTTAAAAAAAGTTAATACTCCCTCTATTTCAAAATATATGATGTTTAAGGTATTTGTACGTTGATTAAGAATGTATTTAATACAAAAAAAATACTATATTACATGTAAAATATTTGTCTCCATCAATTATTACCATTATACAGAGAAAACTTTAAATAAGAGTCAAATAGATAAAAAAGAATAATTAAAATTTACAGATATCAAGTAATTTAAAACAAAAATTCTAATTTTAAACGTCATATATTTTGAAACAGAGAAAATACAATTTCTCTTTATATGTATAAATGCCATTTTAAAAAAAAAAATCAATTTTGTCTTATTTTTAATATTTTTAGGCTTCATGATGGGTTAAATTTCTTTTTTCTTTTTTATACATTAAAAATATTTAAAAAATTTTAAACACTTGATCATCAAAATTTTTTTAAGAATAATAGAAAATATTTTTATTTATAAATAATCATACTACATCAACAAAAGAAAATAATCTTATGATCAAGAGTACTCAATATTATTAGTAACTGAATATTGACTTACTTTTGAAATTATTGTTCAATTTTTACCTTGAATCTTTTTTTATAACTCTGCATTATTATCAATAATGAAGATTCCACAAATATGGTGTCATAAAATAATGTAGATTGAAATTCGTATAATACACTAGAATAAATTTAAAACAAGATGTCAATAAAATATCATCATATTTTACTAAATAGTTAATTTCAAATCATCAAAACTCTTTAAAAAAAGAGAGAAAAATTTTTTTACCAAAAAAGATAAAATAATAAATTTAAAACAAAAACTCTAAAAAAAGAAAAAAAAATAAAACAAAAACTAATAAATAAAATCAAATAATCTACTATTAAAGAAAATTTAAAAAAAAATAAAGAGAGAATGAGTTTGTATCTAATAGAACATGCTGACAGTAACTTCAAAACACTAAAAAAGAAGTGTTGTTTCTAGAAAAATAAAAGAGATAGTTAGGATTCTTAATCACACTTTAAGAGAGGTTAGAGAAGCTTGACCATCATATTATTGGAGGAATTATAATGAGTTAAGAATATTTAATTTCTTGGAATAACTCTTTCCCTCTTTTCCTTCTGTGCTTTGGTTCCACACAAAAAGTTGATAGCAGAAAGCGATGAATGAATTTTGTTTTGATTATGATGACGATGATGATAATGTTTCCTCTACACTTTCCTGATTTGGGAGGAAAATTTTTCATCAATTATAGTACCTCAAAGGAGACTTGGACAGATGTAATCATGTTTATCAAAGTTGTATAAACTTTTTAAATACCTCGTGTAAGGCCGTAATATTAATATTTGATATTAAATATTATCTTTAAATAACAACTTCCATAATTAATTGCAATCAAAATTAATTATATCTATGTGTTGATTACTCTAACTAATGTATCTTTTAAGATTATTTTAACTCAATAAATATATTTATTTTCATAAGTTTGTCATTCATCTCTTTGTTGTTTCCCACTTCTTTTTCTATTCTTAGTATTTCTAATTATAATTTATATATTATTTTAACTTTTAATTAGATAATATGACATATCAAATTTATATAACTCTTGGTTACTTATTTATTAAAATAATGATTTGAAAAACATACAAAATTTAAATTTATATAGCTATTAGTTATTTATTAAAATAATGATTTGAAAAACATAAAAAATTTTCTAAACAACTTTGTGGATTTATTGATTAATAGATTCGTTAGTAGTTAATTTGCCCCTTGCATAGTGTCTTGTGTTGATTATTTTATCATGATTTGTTAGTTTTCTTTCTTTTTTCTAAATAAAAATAACTTTTTTGTCAATTTTCCCTTCTTTTCTATATTTAATATTTCTTTATTTTATATAAATTTGTATTTACTTATTCCTATTTTCAATTTACTAATTAAATAGTTTGAGGTAAAAAAATTACATAACTAATCTATATCTTTTTTATAGTCTTATTATTTGAACTCTAATATTAAAATAAGTATTTTTTTATTGGAAAATTATATATGCAAATTGTAGGTAAACATAAGGTATATGTATTATTACTTTGCCCCTTTTTATTTCGGGAGTAGTTATTTTAAGTGTAATACATTTTCAACTTGTCTAATACTATAAAAAACTAATGTAGAATTGTAGTCAAAATAATTCATGATAAGGTTTCTATCTCTATTTTTACATTATTTATTTGTATTCGATTTTGAAATAATTGTTGCATTAGATCTTAATACCCATTAGAACTTCAATCCTAGTCATCGGCTGTAGAGATTTTTCATTGATTTTTTTCTTTCATCACTGTCAATGGTTTTTCTTTATAATTGATGTTATCCAACTCTATTCTCTTCAATATCTACCCATTCACTTTTTTTTCTTCTTATAGTTTTTTTCCAATCATAATAAATAATTAAGTCATATTTTCATCTTATTTGTATGAGTTGGTCAAAGTTTATAAATTTTAATAGCAAAATCTCTTATATTTCTTTAATAGTAAATTTAGGAAAATATATAGCAAATCAAAGATGGACAAAAGAATATCTCATAAGTGCTGAGGTTTCATTATTCACAAATAAATTCAGGTCTTTTAACAATGAAAATAAAGTTATTTGGTTGAAAATCTGTTTAAGATCTTATATTAGATTTATTTTTCTTAGTTGTTTCTTAATTTCATTGATGAATTATTATAAATCTTTTATTTTGTCTCATTTGTAGGAGTTTGTTTATCTTTTTTTATGAGAGTTTATTTGTCTTTCATCATGGGAGTTAAGAGGAGTTCAAATTAGTATTCAAAATATCGGACTCATTTAAAGACCCGTCAAATGATATTGAAGTCGATTTGTGACTCAATATAGCCGTCAAGGAGAATGTGTTTCTTGTCGATGTGCCAATTGTAATCTCCAAGATATTTTATATAATTATTTCATCAACACGATCAATGAAGTTCAGAGGAACAACTCATTTTTATAATAACATTTATATGTATTTCTTAAATGCATTTAAATTTATTTGTCTGTTACAAGTTGTACTTATTAATTTTTATGAATAAAAGACTCTTTAATTTTTTTTAAAAAAAAGATCTTAATACCCATTAGGTAGACACTTGAAAAATAAAAATTTAGAAACCTTTTTTTAGGAATTAATTTCATTTTTAATATTAAAATGATTTGCATAATTTTTCCATGAATATGCATAATCTTTAAAGTAGCAAAAGGTATTGGCTAGGATTTTCTATAAATTTGTCCTTATTGTTTCGTAAGTGGTCTAGTTCTTGTTTCTTTTTTTTTTTAATCATTTCATTTCCATATCAATTTTCATTGATTTGGTAAATTTAAATTCTATAACCAAAATAAGGATAAAATATTAAAAACTCTTCCTAAATTTTGTCATAAAACACTACTTTATTATATATATATTTTTTTCAACTATAAACTATAAAATTTTTATATTTTCTAGTATATTTTTTAAAATATAAAAAATAAAATAATGTATTACGGAAAAACCTTTAAGGTTTTTAGTATTTTACCTTATAAATAATTAATTTTATTTTTGTGTTTTTTTTAGTATTTTCTTATTTAATTTTATTGTTATGATAAATTACAATTTCTACAATAGAGAAAATATTTAATAAAATGTTTTATTTAAAAATAATAAAAACTTTATATGACAATCTAAGAAATTCAGAATCGCTTATTTATTAAATAATTAATTTGATAAGTAGCAAGTTTTCATAATTGCTTATTTATTAAACCATTAGCATTTTTGTTAATTACACTACTTTTTGTTAAGTTGTTAGCCAAAATCCAGTGTCTGCATTGTTCCTTTCTTCCCTGAAGCTTCACAAAATTTGCTAAACACCTAAGGGGTAACATCTATTTGTTTCAAAGAGGCTTCTGTAAAGAGAACATCTGGAGAAAAAAAAAGTGTGGGAAAGAGGAGGACCACTACTACATAAAATTATTGGTTTCAATAGCTTGCTACCAACTGCTTGGCCGATACTTTGAGCCGGTCTTTCCATGCAAAGGACAAGCAAATACGAGAATGAGTTTCATAATCGAATGCCTCTAGATGGTTTAAATTCTTCACCAACCTCCTCATTCCGAAGAACACACCAAATGGAGATTTGACTCCAAAATTCGTATCTTAAAACACAGCATATGAATCAATTGCTTAAAAAAACAAAAAAACAAGCGTAAGCTAACTCAAGGATACTATTACTGCAAATACCAAAAAAAAAACGATGGGAAGCAAATAAACTTGCTAATTCTACTGACTTTTTAGATTGATTGACTCTTGGTTTTAGTTAAATAGAGCAATAATGTTCTCCAGCGGAGAAAAATTAAGCATATATAACCCAATGAAAAGAGAATCCTAATGGACGCCTTTTGGCACGAAAGTTGACGATTAGACTGTTCTAAGCTGAGATGGATAGCTCAAAGCCCATTCGCGTCCCATTTTTCATACCCAGTATCAGTGGAGGACAGGTCGTTCAAAATGGAGGCATTGCTTAGACGAGAGCTGTTCTATCAAAAGTTATGCTCGTTCTACTTAACCTAATGGTAGTGTATATTGGACTCGAATCCCCCTCCCCCTTTATAATTGTTTATCAAAAAAAAAAAAAAGTTATGCTTGCTTCCCTTGAAGGATCAGTCGTTTTATTTAAAACAGCAATGTCACTTGTTACAAGGGTCAATTATAAATCTTGACATACAAGGCTTCATCGACAGAGGGCAATAATATATCAAAATCCTTGCAGTCCGATCCCAAATCCAAATAGGTTCTTGTTAGTTATTCATGAGGACATCAATCCAACATATACGACAGCATATAGCAGTCATATTTGCACTGAAGGTTTTGCAGATTATTCAATAAAATTTAGTCTTTCCAGAGATCAGTTATTTCAAATTTTGATGAAGTCTAATGCTTGCATGCATTGATGCAACCAATGAAAGAAAATCCTCTGCGGCGCCATATGACAAACAAATACTAAATGATCGAAATGCTATCGGAAGCTAGTGAAATGGTGACGAATTGTGGATGAGACAGAACACTTACCAAATTGAAGAATGTGAAGTGCTAATGCAATGAATTCTGAGAAATATCAATGGTTCCTAAAAATGACAACTGAAGGAAAAATCAATTAATTTTGATAGAATTAAAATAAACAACATTCCCATGGAAGGGCAATATTACTAGCATAAATAAAAACGCAATCCTCCTGCATAAAGCGTCCTGGCGTTGCGCCCTCCCACATGGCTGAAAGCAATACAGTGCAATATGGAATTGAAAGATATCTAAGCAATATCAACACCCAAAAAATAAGGAATCTAGGCAAAAGTAGAAAAAAGTAGTAAATACGTGACAGAAACAGCAACAAAAATTAACCACCTGGTAATAAGTAAAACAACATCGTCATGTCAAATAGGATGAACAATCAAACAAATTAGTACAATGACTATAAATTACGTAAGGATAGCATAGAAGTTGAAGTTGCACAATTTTCATGTGATTAACATTTTCAGAAAATGTACACAAGCATGAAAGGGGAAAAAAATAATCTTACAGTTTCCCCAAGACATTGTCATCCATTTAGCACATTCTTTAACAAGCCCATACCTCATAAAATGATTGGAGAGTAATAGTGGTCAGTCCATATGCATTATAGAGCTTTTGTACCAGGCAGTGCTCAATCCTTATTTAGGACAGAAAGCCTTGGCATTAGTTGGTGCTATCATTAACGACACATTAGAAAAAATCTTGCTGACCTCCCTGCTTCCGAGTGTTGCACCGATAAAGCTATCAAGTTTGCAAAACCTAATGAACTTGGATCATTAGTCCATCAGCCAAGGAAAAGAACCCTTATGAAAATGCAAAAGAGAGAGAAGAGGGTATATATCAAACAAAGAAGAAAACACAAAATGAAGATCATTCATCAGCTCCCTCATGATCCTCCAAATAACATCAGAACAACAGAAGCAGCAAAGCAAAATTTTCATCTCAGTAAATGGAAGCATCAAATCTTGGCTCATAGAAACACACTTGACTATTGTATGACTGTAGGGCACATCCAGCTATCCAAGACCAAATCTTCTTATCTACATCATATAGAAGGCCCTTTCCTTGGTTCCAGGATGTGAAGCAAATCAAGTTATCCTGTCCAAAGCACTCGAATCTCTCAGCCGATAATCTCAACAGAGCTCGAAAATACTTTGGTGGCATCCTACTGACCTCCACCCACATAATCTTTCCATGGTCTAATTCCCATATTCTCATGCTCTGAAGTGTACTATAAAGTCCGATCCTTCCAACTAGAAACAGACGCTTCTGAGTACCAGCCACCAAATATCCATCCAACAAAGACCGTGGGAACCTGGCTGGAATGTGTTCCCAGTAACCTGTGTCAAGCCGGTACATCATTAAACCAAGTGGTGAAAGTGTTTCCAAATACAATCTGGAATCACAATATGCCATCTTTGAAGAGCAAAGATTGACTGCAGGCATTATTTGATGGAGGGACCATCTGTCAAGCTTTGAATCATAAACTTCAGTGGGCAATGACTTATCACCATAGATATCACTGGTGGCTATCACTTTAAATGACCGATGCATTCTATCAACAACCAATACCAACTGTCTTTGTTGATTATAATGCATACTTGGTAACATTCTCCAAGTTTGTGTGAGAGGATTACAAACTAAAGTTTTGAAAGTTAGACCATCGAGCCCAGAAAAGCAAACAAGGCCACCTGAAGAACCAACCAACCAAAATGCCCACTGTGGCAAAAATGTGAAAGGAATTCTGTACCATGTTTTCAACGGCAAGCTAAAAACAGAGCACTGTGGTGTCCGTGAGTTCTTCCAAAATGTTAAAAGACAAGGTCCATGAGATGGAACTTGAGAATGAAATTTAAGAAAACTACTATCTTGAAGAATAGAATTCCACCTTTTACAAACTGAGCGGAGACGAAATATCATAAAAGGAGGAACCCTAGCCAAAATCTCATTCAATAGATCTTCAGGCAACATTGCCCATATGTTATCCTCCATTTGAACGTCTGGGTAAATAGCTTTACCAAATGTAGCTGCTGTTTCCTCGTCTAAACCCCGCGGTTTGGTCTTAATCGCCTTCTGCCTAGAAGGACTAGTATTCCTCGATCCAACATGGCCCAAAGGACTTGTGTTCCTCGACCCACCAATCCTAATAGGTGACACTTGCCTAGGACAAGTATCATCATCACGTAAACTCCCACATTTTGAAAACAAGGAAATAGATACAATAGACCCAGATTCAGATGATTCTCCAATACCATCCATATCAATGAATTCTCAAAACCCTAATTAACCCAACAGCAATAAAATCCCAAAAACCCTATCTGTCTTATGAGAAGCTTTACCTAATTTTGAAATGCAAGCTCTAGTTCATGGCATACGTCAGAAATTTTAATCCAAAATGATGATGTCAGGCATCAAGTAAGAAAACCCATTAATCCAAACCCCATGACTGAAACAAAAATCCACTCAAGATCCTGTTACATTTCAGATCAAACCCCCCACCCCAGATATTCAGTCAGATCCAAAATTGACCATCTTTCTGATGATAATTTGATTCAAAATAATAAATATTGAGCAGAGATCAATGCTAAGAACACAAAATTGAAGCTTTGTAACTTAAAAGATGGTTACCTGATGAGTTCAAGAATTATCAATTTTCCTTGTGGAATAACACCTTGTCAGAGCTGAAAGAAGGGAGAATGAAAAGAAGAAAGATGCAATAGAAAAATAAGAGAAAGAAGGAACCTAGGCTCCATTCAAAGACTGTCAGCTTTGTTTTTTGATTTATTTTGTCACTATTGAGGGAAGGTAACAGAAAACCCACTTCGGTAATGCCGCAATGGCAAGCACTTCAGGCCGTTTGAAAGTCCAAAATTATCGATTATATGAATTTTCCAGTTGCTAGTAACGCTTGATTAATTACTAATATTATTAGAGCTATTTTTATTAGGGTTAGAGTATTTAACTTTTATAAAATTTTATAATGGAAAAAGTAGACCTATTTAGTGTTAAATAATACTTCATCCATTCTATTGTATTAGTAGACTAAGGAAGTGTCGTATAATTATGAATATAAAATGATTATATTATTTTCTTTTAGAAAAATTAAAAGTAATAAAAGACTCTTTATTTTCAATAAAATTTATTTTTCTCTAATATCAAGACATGAATAAAGTTAAAAAATAATTTAATTATTTTTTATAATTTAAAAATATCACTTAAAGTGAAATAAATTATATTTTATTAAATAACTAACAGGGTGAAACGAAAAGAATAGCAATAAAAAACATAATAATTGTTTTAATCTTTCATCCAATAGTCTTGAAGTGCTAATTATTTTAACCACATTTCAAAATGATCAACAAACTTCATTTAACTATGATCCGAAAGCTAAGACAACAAAGTTATTTCTCCTTGTAGAAGAAATAAAGGCATTTATATTATTCCAAAATTTATGAAATGTAATCCTTTAAAAATAAAAATGAAATAAAACTTATATATATTGAATGTATATAATTATTTTATGTATATAATAAAATAATATATAAATAATAATAATTCTAAATTATTTGATGAATGTATTATTATATTTTTGTAAATATAAATATGCTTATATTTCTACTTATTGTAATTATAATTATATTATTAATTGAATCTATCGGTGTTACCTGCTATAGCAGAATGCAATTAATTTCTCTGTAACTCTCTTACATTGTGTGGCACATGAGTAAAATAAAAATTGCTTTGGTGCATCCCAACAGAGTTTTAGTCTACAATCAGGTGGTCCATATGGCATATTTGGATGGCCCACTTGATGAAATGGAGCAACGGTTGATGGGCAGGTGCAAAAATCTATAAAAAGTTGATGGTGTTATTGTAATTGGGGGGTCCACTAAATAGTGTTGATTTTCAAATTTGAAGATATAAGGCCCCACTAATTGTTTCGATTGTAAGTGGCAGTTGAAGGTTGTATAAATAAAGGGCATGAATGAATAGATGTTATTTGCAAATATATTAAAAAATTAGGTATGGGCAGGGTCTACCAGACCAAAGTTGCACCTTCAAGTCCAAGTCTAATATGGAAAGATTGAACTTTCAACCTACCTTTGATTGAATGGCTAACGAAAAGAAAATTGAAAACTGAAAAAGGAGTATCATTATGTTTCAAAAGAAAAAAGGAGACATTGGTTTATTTTTTAAAAAAAATAAAATTTAAAGAATAATTTCTTTTTTTGTGGTGTAATATTTAATACACATATAAATACAGAGAAATTTGACCAAAAAAATAGGTTAATGATTGAATTTATATCTATTCTAATGTAAAATAAAAAATAAAAAATTGAAATATTATGAAGAGTTTCTGTAACATCTAGATGGGAAAATTATTTTTTAATTTATTTTTTAAAGTGAAAAGTCAATTCACATTTTATTATTTTTTTAAAGTAGTTGAAATCGATTGAAATGTAAAATAGTAAAATAAATTTAGAATCAAAATTATAAGAAATGATATTGAATGTAACCCACATTTCTTACCTTTTATGAAGCTTGAATAATATTGTTTTATTAACTGTTATTTTTTATAAATTGCTTTTCGAATTTTTCACAAATAGTCCATTGGCACCTTAACTTTTATTTCTAATCTATTTGAACCTTTTTTTAATAATAAAAAATATTTTCATTCATAAATAGTCATACAATCTAAAATATTAATATACAATCGATTCTCAAACTGATAATTTCAGATTATCACAACTCCAAATTTATATTATTATTTTCATTATAAATTTTATTTGATAACTCTATATTTTTATCAATTATGAAGATAGCATCAGATGGTATTATAGAGATTACATGTACTGAAATTCATATAATATTTTATAACATATTTGAGAAATGATAAACAATAATATATGATCATATATTATTAAAAAATTAATTTTAAATTATCAAAATTCTAAAAAAATAGATAAAATTCTCACTAATAGAAACAAAATAATGAATTTAAAATAAAAATCTCAAAAGAGAGATAAAATAAAATAAAAACTAATAAATATAATAAAATTACTCATTTTATTAAAAAAATAAAGGAAACGGGGAAAAAAAGATTTGGTTTTATCATGCGAAACCCATGATAAGCAATTTGAAAAATGACATTCACACACACTGACTTTCTCAAAATTACATATGCTACTCACATACAATTTTGGTGGGTGGATTCTTAGATCCAACCAACACAAATACTGATTTAGTGCTATAATTTAAGAATTTAATTTTGGTGATTAAATCATTTTATTACTTGAGAGAAGATGCAAACGATGAGGGGTTGATCTTATCTCTACAGATTGATGATAACATTTCAATTTTTGGTTAATAATAAACTCATCATTTGCTAATTAGGCAAATTCAATAAAGGATATGATAGGTTAAAAATAAAAATTAAAGTATCAAAAAGGTTGAAATCAAAGATCAAGAGACCAACTAACTAATAACAATTATTTGGTCTAACTATAATTGTGTGAAAAGGGTTACTATATTTCAACCATTCTCTTTGTCTTTTATTTTAATTATCACATCATAATTTAGAAAAAATATAATTAATGCGATGTCAATTCATATCTCTCTCCAATAATACTTTGAGAAAATTGAGAGAGAGATATGACCAACGAAAAATACATTATTATTGATAATGGTGAGATGATCTCTGTAAAAACCAAAACTTCTGTTTAAACATGAAGTCTATACATTGATAAGATTAAATTGATTACAGGTAGAAAGTTGGAAGATTCAGGCGATATCTTGATGTCAACAAGATCTTATTAGAAATCTCTTTTGGTTGAGTGTATATTCGTTTTGGATGAGGTTAGCTTTGCTCACTGCTTCTGCTAGATTCTAATTATGGTATCAGAAAAAAGTTGGAACAAATATTTTGTGGTTTGTGAAATTTTTTTTTTCTATGATAAAATCAGGTTTTCACTGTGTTAGCATATATGGTTCAAAATAGCTAACACTACTTAAAATTTAGGAAATAATTCATTTTGGCCATATTTTGAAAAGTCCAATTGAATCTCAATTTTTCCTAAAAAATTCCATATACTTTATTAAGAAAATGAATTTATATCTAAATCACATAAAAATTCATGAATAAATAAACTTTTGATTTTCATTTATGTTCAAAATAAACGAATGTCATATCAAAAATAAATTAAAATTATAAAAAATAAAATTTAAATTTGAAAAATGTCATATTTAAAAAATGTTATTAAAATTATGATATTTTTAATATTTATGTATTTTAAAATAGAGGTGGCAATTAATTTACATGAGTCAAATTAATTAAATAAAAAAATCAAGCTCTCAAACTACTTTGAACCAAATTAAATTAAGCACATAAATTAAATTAATTTGATTCGATTTGATTATAATTTGTTTCAATTTGAACTAATTTTTTTAATTTTAAATTTTAAAATGAATTTTAGTATGTTTTGTTTTTAAATATTTTTAATACATATGTTTTTCCTAGATTTATATATATTTTTAACATAAATAATAAATTTCAAATAGATTTGAGTCACAATACTTTGATATAATATATGATATATTCTAATTTGATTTAAAGCAAGTTTAGTTCAATTAAATTAAATTTGTTATTAAAAACTAAATAGAACTGGACTCACCAAAAATTTTTTTAAAAAAATCTAATTGAACATATATTTAAATCAAACTAAAAAATCAAATTGATTTAACTTTTAGATTGAATTTTGGGTTAAATTTAGAATTTTTTATTAAATTTGAAATGTGATATGATGATAAAGAACATATGATAGTGAAAATTAATTTTTAGGTTTATTTTCTTATATTTTTCAAATTTATTTTATTTAAAAAGATTTTATAAATTTTTTAAAAAATATTTTAAAGAAATGATGGTGTTTAAGATTTAAAAAGATGAACTTTGAAATATATAAATATTTAAAATATAATAATGTTAATGATTTTTTTAATATGACATTCAGCAAATCCAATTTTTATTTTTTAAAAATTGTAATTTAATTTTTAAAACTTTGATATTCATTTATTTTAAAATCAATAATATTTTATCTATTAATAGATTTTTTTTGTGTGATTTAAATATAAATTCATCTAAACATATTTTATTTATAAAAGTATATAAAATTGCTTATTATTTGTAATATAATTTAGACTAAATTGGACGTGCTAAAAAGTTACTTGGTCAAAATAAGTCATTTCTCTAAATTTTAATACTATTAGTAATTTTGGACTGTATGTAGTGACAGAGTGAAATTTCATGCCCCACTTTGTCACGAAAAAAATATTATAGAGCTTGAAATGTAAAATCGTGAAATTGGAAGATATTTTTTCATACTTTCTCATTTCCTATGTACCCTTCATTATGAATTTAATTTTTTGTGTATATTTTTCTATTGTCTTGAAAAATATAAAATTGTAATTAAATTCACAGCTTTACATAATATTAATAAATGTTAAATTAAAAAAATACTGATTTATTTTTATTTTCAAAAAATAAACATATAATTTGCTTGACTTTACAAAATATAATAGCAGACAAAGTAAAATAGGATAATTAAAGAGTTAATCTCACTATAATGTCTTAACTATCACTAATACACTTTATTGTCTCCTTATATATTTTACAACTCTTTTTTTTTTTATTTTCAATTACACAATCTATTTTACCTTGAAATCCTCATTTTTTTTATTTTCATTATAATTTTTAAATACTTTATATCAAAACAAGTCATTAATTCAAAGACAAATACCTTATAATAACATTTATATTTTTTTAACAAATCTTATATTTTGTAAAACATTCAAATATCGTTAATTAAATATCATGTGTCATCTAAATTAATTATTTATGGTATAATAATATTTAGTGATATAAAACGTCCCATCCTTAAATACAATTATATTAATATTTATGTCAATTATAAGGTATTGATGTGACTTGATTTATTAATACTTAAAATAAAAATATTTTTTTTGTTATAAAGTATGATAAGTTTTAATAAAAAAATTTATAGAGTATAATAAACTTTAATAATGTAAAGATATTGTATATAAGTTTTAATTAATTTATAGTATATGATAAATTTTAATAATATAAAGAAATTATATATGAGTAATAAAGTGAAAAATAATTTATTTAGAGTATATAAATAATATATTTTATCAAAATTTTTCAGTGAACGTAAAGAGAAAAACTGCGAATGGATTTCCTTACAATGATTTGTGCTTCTCCTCACCTTAGGGCCCCAGTTTTACCCACCTATTAAGATATAGACTTTGGGCCTTCAACACCATAATGAAGGAAATAAGGAGGTATTGCATTTACATGATCCATAAGAACAATCTCGCTCTGTTTGGATCGAAGATTTACAAAATATTGAAAAAGTTATTAATGAAATAAAATAAATAGATTTTATTTGAAAAAAAAAGTGTTAAATTGTATTTATATTTGAGATGATAAAAATGGAAAGAAATGGTTTAAAATTAATTATATTTATTTGCAATGAAATATATTAAACCGTTAACTTAAAAATTGACAAAATACCATTATACATATTAATTCAACAAAATGCTTATTCTATCAATTATCTTATATTTTAAATTTATTATTATAATCATATAATATAATACGTAAATTCTGACTCGTTAAATTTAATCTTAAAACTTTTTATCATTTAAATTTATATAATTTTTTTTAACTTTGATATAGATTGACGAGTTCATATGAAAATATATCAAATTAAATTATTAATAATATGAGACAAACATACACTGATTTCTTTTGTATAAAAATACACAAAAAAAAAGAAAAAAAATAAAGAAATATCCTAACTTAGTAACCTTATAATATCAACACTCACTATTAGTAATTTTACTACTCACTAATTTACATGCGAACTGCATGTGTAAAATTTTTATCAAAGTATTAATTACAAATTTTAATTTCTTTGTTATATTTTTATGTTATATTATATTTAATATATTAAAATAAATAATTTTTACAAATTATCTAATTTAAATTATTTTTAATTTAATTTAAATAAAATAATTAGTTTAATTCTTTTAAATATTTTATTTTCCTATATTTTAATTAGTTATATGTAATTTAATTAAATAATATAGTATTAATTACTTTCCATCAAAAAAATAATTTGAAACTAAAGACAAAATAGACTATATATTTTTTCTTTAATTTGAAATCCATTGAAACATCCTAATTTTGGGTGTTTGGATAAATTTAGCAAATTATTGAAAACTAATTCATTCCACTTTAATATCTCTTGTTTAAATATAAAAATTATTTTTAAATACGTCTTTGTCATTTCATTTTTTTTATAGACACTCACTCCAAACATAGTCCTAGTGAATTTTTTCTTGTTTTGTCAAGTACTCCACTGTTATTATGAGCCATTAAAGGCTCACATCAACAAGTGCATCATTAACTAATTTATTAACTGTTACTCAATTCATCCATCTTCCACTTTTGTTTGTAGCCGTCTCATTTGGACATCTATCCAAAGTTTTCCTGCGGTGGTTGACGCAGTCATAAATTTCTGTCACCAAACCCCTGTGCCTGTGGATATATGGGAGAATTAAAGCCCTCTGCCTGCGGTTGAGGACGCAGCTATAAATATATTTTTTTAATCTACAAAATACTTTTTTATAATTTATTTTTCATAAATAAATTATTTCTAACAAACAATGCTTAAGAATATACATCACAAGAATCTTAGGATATTGTTTAACAAAGTAAGTATAAATTGGTTTGAGTAATAATATTTTTTGCATCATATAATTTTTCAATTGTAAACGATGATGGTTCAAAGATTATAACTATTCTCTCTTCGTTGATACACTAACCATTGTAGTTGATCAAAAAAAAAAAATATCAATCACAGTGATGAATTTAGTTGGAGGCTTCATTTTGTCTTGCTCAATTATTTATTATTCTTTTATAACTTCAATTATTTATTATTCTTTTATAACTTACATTTAATTACTCTAAACTCTTGACATTTATTATTTTTAATTAAATCGTTTGTTATTTTTTAATATTATATTAAGTTATTACATATATTTATTTTATTATATTAAAAAGTCAGCCAGCGTTAAAAATCTCATTTATTCATTAGTCAAAAAAAATCCGATAAAAAATGAGTTGTATTTTATTAGATAATTACTTTTAATACTTTAGTATTTGTTATAATTAACTAAATCATCTATTACTTTTTAAAATATTGTATTAAGTTATTTCTCATATTGTCTCGTTATACTAAAAAGTTATTACCTATATAGCACGGAAATAAAAATGTGAGGGAATAAGAAAATAAAAAATAAAGAGTTTTCGAAACATAAAAACATACCCAAAACATAGAAATGTGACCCCATTAAAGTTTTCATGCATCAAAAGTCATTATAATGTTTATATGAATTTAATGAAAAATTTTTTTAGTGTAACAGAGCAAAACTTGAGAAATGATTTAGTGTAATATTGAAAATGAAAGATAATTTAGTTAAATATGATAAATGTCAAAGAATTTAGAATAATTAACTCTAAAATCTAATATAATTTCATCTATTTGATATTGAGTTTTGAAATTATTTTAAAATTATTTATTTTTCAAAGCTTTTATACCTGCTATTAAATCATGATTTGAAAAAAAATATATGATTTATCAGAGTTGCAAAACATAATGTTTTCACATATAGAAACTTACTAATATTGTTGTAGATTTTTTTTTCAAATACTTAATTAATAGGTGAATAATAATTTAAATAATTATTTATAAAATACTGATAAAATTTATTAGAGCATTTTTTTCTTAAAAAAAAATATTTATACTTTTAAATTTAATTTTATTTATTTTATTTATTAATATTTCCGTACGATAAAAACCATATAAGCCAAATGATATTTCCTACACTTTTTCTTGAAAGAATACCAAGACAAAAATATTTCTAAAAATAGAAACTTCATAACTAGAGGCTAAAAAAGAAAAAGGAAAAAAAAAAAAAAAAGAATGCTCCTAAAAGAAAGTTTTTTTTTTTCTTTTTTTTGAAAATCATAAATGAGAGCTAACCACCCTGAAAAGGAAGATAACCTGATTTTTTTTTTCTTAGACTTATAAGTGGAGCCCATTGCATGCACATAATCTGAGTCCCTGACTAAACGTCAATATCTCAATAAGAAAAAAAGAAAATGTAAGTCTTAATTCAACCCCCAATTAGTTACGGAAAGACTTATATATATATTCAGAATATAAAATCACACACACACACATATATATAAAATAAATTATTAAAAAAATTTAATACTATGCACTACTTTCAAATACACCATAACTTTTATTTTTTATTAATAAAGTGCATAAATTTTAATTTTCCTTTTAAATATATATTCAGCCAAATTTTGGATCCCTGAATTTTAATAATTGATCTAATTGAATCTCAAATTAATTTTTGATTTTAATTATAATAATATTTGTATTTTTCAGATTATTTAAATCTAATTTTTATCAAATAATATAAATAAATTTTAAAATTTATATCAATAAAATATTTTATCATTTTAAAATAATAAAATTAATTTTAGAAACTTTAGAAAATTTGGAGAAAAAATTAAATATATAACTATAAATTATTGTTAAACAATTATAAAAAGTTAATTTAAAATTATCTGACAAAAAAATTGACCTAGATAGATGGAAAATGAAATTTATGCTAGAGCTAAAAATCTATTCTATATAATTAATTATTAAGTACTTAGTTATTAATTTTATTGTTTAAATTGAACAAAAGAGTGAAAATTTATCTGGAATAAAAATTTTTAATTGATTTCAATTTTTTTCAAGTTTTTTGAAAATTTTAAAGTTAATTTTATTAGTTTACAGTTATAAATTATTTTTATAAATATGAAAATATCAATTTTTTATATTTTTTTTAAAAATATACATAAATAGTCTAAAATAATTAGTGTGATATTTAGTCTCATGCCCCCTTCATTAAATGAAATTCAAATGTTTATGTATAATATAGTCAAAGCTTTTATAAATTTTTAATCATACAATGACATGTAACACTTTTTTTAAAATTTTTTATTTATCTTTTTTTTATAATTTTATAGTTATCACTTTTACGTTGTTTAATTGTTTCATATCTATTAATTCTCTGATACTTATTAATATTAGTTGCTTTTAATGATGATTTGTGAATATACCTTAAATTTCTATAGAAAAATTAATTATTTATCTATATTTAAAAATAAAAAAATCAATATAATGAAAAATTATAATTATCTAGTTTTCACTATAATTTTCCCATACTTTTTTTTTCTTGCATAGGTATAATGGATGCATATATTATTTTTACATAGAAAAAAAATTTAAGTTTTATTTTACATAGAAAAATAATAAATAACAAATTCATCACAATTAAACATAATTTAAATTTTTTATTTAAAATATATAATTTTTCATTAATTACCATTTTAAATAATTGTACATGATTTAAATTTTTTAGTAAAAAATAAATTTATTTATAATAAGATTAAATAAAAATATTAAAATTACATTAGTAATTCAAATAATCAATATTAATTTTAACAAAATTATATTAATTAATTTATAACTTAAAAATTAATGATGAGATATAAAATCTCTTATAATTAGTAAGATGTATAAAATATATTCTAAAATTTTTTTCGTTATGCAAATTATCATCTTATTCGTAATATATTCAACAATAAAGTTTTTATTTTTAAACTCTTTTGGAGTATTTCAGAAATAATTTTATTGCTAAGATCTAAATATTTGATATGATATCATTTAAAAAAAAATCTTATATGATATATGAAGTATATACTCAATTGCGAGATTTAATAGTAAATATATTTTTTATTATTGTTTTGTTATAGTAATACATATTAGCTAAAATAATATTTTAATTTAATAATATATATATATATATATATATATATTAAATTCGAATCTCACTAATAATAATAATAATAATCTCATTTGAAATATTAAAGTAAAAACCACCAAATGTATAGAAGATGAACACAATGGTTAACAATGATAGTGAAAAATTAGCTAAAAACTAAGTAATGTTCCTTTCAATCCACCTCTTACTAGGGATATGATATAACAGTGTAAATTCCAAGTATGCACAAAGCAGCTCATGATATAAGACTCCAAAACTTGTGACAAAAAAAAAAAAAAGTGATTTAAGTGGCAAAAACAAGATGATGCCAAGAATATTATGCCCCTTCAAGAGCTTTATTTCATTTGCTTCACCTTATAAAGTTAAGGCACCAACCCAGCATCTAATCATGATTATAAGGGCCCCCCACCCTCCCCAAAAACCACTGGTTGGTTTTCTCACTCCTCTTAAATGCCAAATTACTTTCAATTTCATTTTTCAGTGAAAATTTTCAGAAATTTAATAAAATCGTTTTTGATAACTCTCAATATTAATTCAGTCTCTTACTAAGAAAATTAAAAAAATATTATATTGAATAATAAAATATTAAGTTATTTTATTATAATATCGCAATTAATATAATTTTATAAATGGGTAATTTTTATTATTTATATAATTGTTTTAATAAAATTATTTAAAATAATAATGACAATTATTATAAAATAATTAATAAAGTATATAATTTTAAAATTTTAACATCTAGCATAATAATTACAAGAGGTGGCCACAGGCAGGTTCAAAGTCGAAACCGAATCGGTTTCAAATTGGTCAAAATCATGGCCAAATTCAGAACCAGGATCGAACTCGCCAAGGACTATGAAGGATTGATTTAGGGTTGATTCTCTTTTGATGAAATCAGAACGGCTGGTTCATGAATAAAAACCGGCAGTTCCGATTCTAAACCGTTAATTATATATACATATACATATTTTTTTATAAGCAAATTAAATTCAAATTTTTTTATATTTTTAATACTTTTTGAACCAATTGAAACTGCAATTATGAATCAAAATCAGCCCGTTCCAAATCGGGCAGTTCAGAACTAATTTCAATAAGAATGAAACCGTGAACCGCCGGTTGGCGGTTCTTAAACCGTGGCCACGCCACAATATCACACGCAGAACAGAATAAAGCTGGCACCAGACCACACCAAGCCACCACTGTTTTAAAAAAAGAAAAAGAAAAAAAGCAACAGAAACAACTCCCACCCCATACGGACACGTGTCATCCAACCACTCAATTCCCATTTAATCTAACATAGACATGATAAAAACTTTTTCATTTCATTAAATTCGAAAGTGGTAATAAAATTACACGTGCTGTTATTCATTTCGTCACCGGAATTCCCTCTTTTCCTTTCCTTCCTCTTTCCTTTCCGTTCGTAACAAACACTCCTTACATTCGGATTTGGTGGTGGTTGTGGTTGTGGTGGTAGGCGGGAGGGATGGGGGCAGTAACGTCGACGATGGCGGCGAAGTTCGCGTTCTTCCCGCCGAGTCCAGCGTCGTACGAGGTGGCAATGGACGAGGCTCGAGGGAAGCTGATGATGGTGGGGATAGGGAGAAGGGAAAATGTTGACGTATTAAAGGTGGATACGAAGAGAGGGAATCGGGTGGTGGCGGTGTATTTTAAGAATCCTGCAGCCTCGTTGACTGTGCTCTACTCGCATGGCAACGCCGCCGATCTTGGGCAGATGTTTGATTTGTTTCAGGAGCTCAGTTTGCATTTACGGGTCAACTTGATGGGGTCTGCTTTCTTTTTTCTTTTAATTTTTAGAAAAATGAAATAGTGTATTTTTGTTTTAATTTTTAATTTTAATTATTTTTTGAAGTGTTTGATGGTTATTTATGGAGGTATGGCTATAATTGGTATAGAAAACTTTATAAGCATCTTTTTTTGTTAAAGTTTTGATTGTTTTGAAGTTATAAAGTGGATGATTGTTATTTACGCCGCTATGATTATAATGGGTGTTAATAAAATTTTGAGATTTTTTTTTTTGGGGGTTAAAGTTTTATTTTATTTTATTTTTTGAAGTGGTTGATGGTTATTTATGCAGATATGATTATCCTGAATACAGACAAATTGTTATGATAAAGTCTTTTTTTTTTTTTTTTTTTTTTGGGGGGGGGGGGGGCGAAGTTGTTATGAAGTTTTAATGTGTTTGATGTTTTTTTTTTTTTTTAAATTTTTTGCAGGTATGATTATAGTGGGTATGGACAGTCTACTGGAAAGGTATGGGATTTGTTTCATTTCTGATAAATATGGCTACAACAGAGGAAATCTAATTTTTCGTTGAGGGGGAGGGAGGGGAATTTTGATTTGGTACTATGTAAAAGGTAGCTGAAGCTTTTGTTGTTTGTTTTGGTTATTCTTTGTGTATGTTTGGGCAGCCAACTCAGCAGAATACTTATGCTGACATAGAAGCTGCATATAGGTGCCTTGAAGAGAGATATGGGGTGAAGGAAGAAGATGTCATTTTATATGGACAATCAGTTGGAAGTGGACCTACTCTAGATTTAGCAACTCGCTTGCCTAATTTGAGAGCTGTGGTTCTGCATAGCCCAATTGCATCTGGTCTTCGAGTCATGTATCCAGTTAAACGGACCTACTGGTTTGATATATATAAGGTATTCTTTTTGCATCTTTAGGTGCTCAACCGCATGTTTCCAATATTTGAAAAGTTAACCATGTGTTAATGGTACTTCACCTTTATTCTGCGCAGAATATTGATAAAATACCAACGGTCAAATGTCCAGTATTGGTAATCCATGTAAGTATTCCTTTTTCTTAAATTATAATATGAGAACGATTGTTAAAATGTGTGAGATGATTTAGAGTATCGCTTGCTAGTCTAGTGTAATGCTTTCTTTTCCCCTTTCATTGCCCATATTTGGTGGGAAAAGCCCATTAATGCACTTGGTGACCCCAAGTGAACTCCAATGTAGTCACTTGTGTGATCAGAGGGGGGTGCTTGCTCTGTTCTACAATAGACTGTAGACAATGCAGGGTTTATTGACAACATGATATAATTGCATTGCTGGGTTTTTATTCATCTGCAATTGCTGTGATACTGACATTTCTTTGTAATGCAATTGCAAGCTATGACTTTAGAAACCAGTCATGAGCTAGAATTGCAAATTCAGAATGTTATGGACAATTTGCTTCGCATGCATTCTGTGTATTGTTTACCTCTTTTCTAATGTTGGAGTAGCAAGTCCTATGCCAAGGCTACCAATTAGGTGATATTTTGTCTAAGTCAAAATGAAACATGTCAGCAGATTATACGAAGTTGGAATTAAATTTAGTTGGATCCTTTTGAATTGCATAAGAATAAGAAATACACTATCCAGTCAGCGAAATGAAATTTTATATCAATTAAGTGTAGCATGTCCTATGCAAAGGCTACCAATTAGGTGGTATTTTGTCCTTGTCAAATTAAATCTTTAGCAGATTCTATTTAGTTGGTATTAGCTTTAGTTGGCTCCTTTTGAATTGCATAAGAAAATCCAGTAAAAAAAATGAAATTTGTTGTGTCTAACTGTGAAAGATCAGGAAATCCTGGACAAAATAAAATACGTGGCGAATATTTTAGGAAGGACTTGGTCATATATGCATGTTTTTACATGCTATCAAGAAACTGAGGGAATGGAAAATCCATATGTGACTTGAGTCAGCATAGCATATAGATGTAGATGACCTCTTTTAACTTCTAGATTACTTGAATTTTAAGAATGCAGCAAAACCTAAAAAGTACTTCTAGCAATGTTTGCTGCCTGTTTTCACATTGTGATTATGCCTTGTACGTCATAAATTAGGCAAGTTCCAAGGTGAGTCAGCACATTTACTGTGCAATAGATGATCAGGAAGAAGACTCAAATTAGAGAAATGCATTCTGCCTACCTTGGTGTAGCTGGTAATTGACCTTTACTTTCAACTTTAAACGTTAGTTGCCAGTAAACCTTGAAAACTCTTTAGTTATATTATATTTTTCAGAGTAGCAATTCTGATGTAAGAAAATGTTATGGAAAACCACCTAAAGTCCAACAAACTTAACGTGTTGCTACATAAACATTAGTTAGTTATTAAAAATCAGTTGATTAATTCATCATCAAAAGATTTTAAATTTATCAGTATCTTGCTGTTGTCATTCTGGGGCTGTATGAACCCTCTACATATTGCAGCTTTACTGTGTAAAATATATGATTGACTGTGTGGATCTTACATTTCTGATGCAAGGAATGTCTTTTGATGGGGTTTAAACATATTGGCTTATGAACTTATAGTATAAATTAGCTTTAGAAGTCATTGAGATTAGCTGCCATGTTGAATTTTGGGCTTTCTTTCTTCATGAGACCAGTCATCCTTATAATTTTCTAGCACAAGATATTTAGATGAATTTTCAGGTTTATGCTCAGTTGCTGGGTTGTTTTGCTCCATGTATGCCTCTCTCTTGCAGGGAACTGCTGATGATGTTGTAGATTGGTCCCATGGTAAGCAGCTTTGGGACCTTTGTAAAGAGAAATATGAACCACTATGGGTGAAGGGAGGAAATCATTGTGATTTGGAGCTTTACCCACAATACATCAAACATCTGAAGAAGTTCATATCAGCTGTTGAGAGATCATTACATGTTAGAAATGGTTGTATGTTGACCAAGGATCAGATGGAGAATCCTCGGAAGAGCACAGATTGTAGAGAGACTTCCAGAGCAAGTATGGATCGAAGAGAGAGATTCACAGAGAGTATTGAGCAAAGAGAAAAGTCAAGGAACAGCATAGATTGTAGGGAGAAATCAAGAGCCAGCATTGATAAGAGAGAGAAATCAAGAAAGAGTTTGGATTGCCCCGAGAAAGAGAATCATGTGTCAGACCCGCCAGAGAAAGCAAGGAACAGCATTGATCGGTAAGTTGGCTGTCTTATATTTTCTTTCCTCGTTTTTTTTTAACCTATCCAGTTCTTATTTTTCTCTATTTTCTTGTTTGTGACTCAAATCTTACATCCAATTTTTGGTTTTGTTGACTGTTGATTATGGCTGCAGCTTTGGATACATGATAAGATCAGTCGGATTATGTAATATTGATTGTTTCAAGCCCACAGCAACAGCTCTTTGAAGAAAAGAAAGGTAAATCCAAGGAATGAGGTTGTGTTTTACTTAAATTATTTGATTAGTTAACGGTGTTGTTTTGGCGATAGTGAATTTTCCACAAAAAAAAGTAGGAAACTAATTTAACCAGACAAATTGTTTGTCCCACGTCACTAACTCTTGTACTCTGTGTATTTAGTGTTTAATGCATTTAAATTCATTTTTAAACCTACCTTGCTGTATAGAATGGATCTTGTCAAGTTCAGTATGCAAAATTCCGAATAGCTTCCCTTTATTTAGTCTTTTTTCAATTCAGCAGAAGGTTAAACCCTTGGCTTCTTACATTACAAGGCAGGTCCGGCGGTAAGCTGCTTGTCTTCATAATATATTTTGGAGGGAAAGTGTTTATAAAAATTCCCTTGGAGTCTTAGACGTTCTCAGTCACCCTTTCTGAGCTCTAGTGATTTTTCTTGCGTGCCTTAGCAATTTTATATAGTTGATCAGGATCTATAGTCACAGAAGGGTAGAGGAGGATTATTCTTACCAAAATAATGTGAAAATGCGTGTAGTGAGTTTAGGGTAAGACTTGTTCAAGTTGTTATGAAGCTGGTCTCCATGGCACATAACTAAATCGAGCGTTTTTGTTAGCATATTTTCTTGCTTTTTTCTACTTGAATTCTGCCTTTTAATTGCTATTTCCTGCTCTCTCTCTCTCTCTCTCTCTCTCATATACACTCATAAAAGTTGAATATAGACCAAAACTAACAATCTTATAATGATTGGACTTAAAAAACATTGTCTTTAAGTTTCAATCATTAGTAAAAGTTGTATTGAAACAGAGAGTAGTATAAATCTTATTATTGGTAAAGAACCTCATCATTATTTTTGTATTAATTTCATCTTTCAACATAATCATGGGAATATGTGTATGTTTAGAATTTAAAAATTGTAAGATAAATTAGATTAGTGACACTTCAGGTTTGCGCTTTAGGTTTATAGCTTAAGGGGTGGTGACGTTTTTCTCATTAGCGAATATGAGATGGGTCTCGGCCGAATCTCATTCTGGAATAATTTATGGGTAGGGAATGCTCCTCTTCCTCTCTGATTTTGCGTCCTCTCCTCTGTATCCAAAGAATAACCCATATTACAATTAAAGATATAGTGGATGCCAACAGAGAGTGCGTGGGACTTGTCTTCAGTTCTCTTGCCGCTCCAATTTCCGATGTTATTTTCTTACAAATATTAGGTGTAGAAGGTGGACTTGTAGGTAAACAAATATGGGCTAACTGGAGTTGCTTATTAATCTCCTGTTAAGTTGAATGTTCATTAAGGCAGCTGTATTGCAGTGGATGACAGATCCAATATTTGCCGAAGTATCACTTTCTATGGTCGGTTTCGGCACCACATATCAACTCCAACATTGTGTTCCTGTATACAAGGAGGCACACGCACTGCATCTTTTACGTGATTGCCATGCAGCTACTTAGGCAATTTTGCATGACATTGGACAGCATCAAGCTTTCTTCGATACTCCTGGTTGGTTGTTGATAATCGTCGTATGATGTTTTCAAGCGATGATGATTTAGTTAAATATAGTAAAGATTTATAATAATTAACCTGAATAAAAAACATGCAGTCGGTTAACATTTTCAAATTACATCAGATTTTTAAATAATTAATTCGTTTCTCATGATCATTAAACAACTCATCAAGATTGTAAAATAGTCATAAGATTTGAGAATTAAAATTATAATCTAAAACATTAAAATTTCATGATTGAGGTTCATAATCCCAATCATGTGCTACCATAGCATGTTAGGCTGATTATGGGTTTTCAAACCCTTAATGTTTTACTTTCTTGAAACTTTTTCATATAATCTAAAGTTATCAAAAATATAATAATTATTATATATAGATTTTATTAAATCAGATTTTAATAAAATTAATTTCGGAGCCATAAAATTTGCACAATGAATATGCAATAAAAAATTGTTCATGTTGTAGATTATAAAATCAATTTAATGGAGACTCTTGACGCTATGATTGAAAAATCTATAATTATGTCAAGTCTCATGCATATAAAAAACAACAAAATATTTAAATTTTCAATTTCACAATCTCATAGAATAACATTAAATTGATAGTATAATCAACAAAATAAGTGAGAAAAATTACCTCTTGTACAAACTGAATCCTCTAACTAGTCTAAGCAAGTCCGATCCAGTATGGAGTTTTAAAAAACTCTTGAATTGAATCTGAAGATCAATCCTCAGAAAATTTAAGGATCAAGACCAAGCCGAAAAATATGAAGGATTAGGAACAAACTGAGTTGAAAATTAGTTCGGTTTCGATTCGATCTTTCGATGCTATTTAATTATTTTTTTGTTCGGTTTCGGTTCGGTTTTAAATTTATTTTTTAAAAAATTTCATAATTATCATTATTTTGATTCATTTTATTCATATAAACTCTCTTTTAAAGATTATGAAATATATTATAACATAAAATTATTTATTTTAAATGCATAAAATTAATAAAAATATAAATTTATAATTATAAAAAGGATTATATTAAATTATATTCACTTGTACAAATATAAAATATATTTACAATATTTGATTTCTATATTTTTATTTAAATAGTATAACATAGATGTATTAAATTAATATATGATGTAATCATATCAGTATAGTTCTTAAAGGAGAACCGAGACTAAAACTAATTTTAAATTAATATTTCGATTTTTGTTCGGTCTCAATCTTTCTTTTATATTTTTAATTTAATGCTTATTGCGGTTCGATTTTTAATTCAGTTTAAGAAATTTTGGGAACCATGTTCAACTCTACCTCTAACTTGCTATAGAATATCTTTTTAAAAGTTGAATTGTAGCTATCATTAGCCATTAATACCAATTATGGATGAACTCTATAAATATATATACGAGCCAAGAAAAAGGAATCTCGATATCAATTATCAGACTAGGTCGAACGGAGAAACGATGGCGGCTAGGTTTATATTGCTAGGATGATTCTCGTGTTTCGCAAGCACGTATTATTTGCTCTCTCGTAGCCCAACATTTGTGTTTCGTAACACATGTATGTAGGTGCTCTTCAAATACTAATCCCAATAGGAGAAATTAGGCCTGCTAGACGACTAAACTGCTTTTGAGTCCATAGACTTATCACACAGTTATAATCAACTATTTAATTAATAAAAACCTCTAATTTAGTCATACTTAATAACCCAATTTAATCCTTCATCTTTAGGCCTAGTGTGTATGACTCTTTATGCTTTCTAACTTATTTGATAATAAATACGAGTCATAGTCTAAATAATTTAAGACTATATAGATTAAACACTTTAATTTATCATTAATTATGTAATTGATTGATCTTATATAGAAAGATCATGATTGGTCCCTAGTTTATATATTATGACAAATTAATATAATTAAGAATGATCAAGATAATTTGACTATATTTTTATCATAGTTATCAGTGTAATTTGATCTTTTTCATTGAAGATGTTCTAATCAAATATAGAATATAAATTGTACTTTCTTTAAATGAACTATACTTACTAAACTCAAAAGATAATCTTTTAACTATTATTACAATTCGGCTAGAGATTTTATAGTCAATAATAAAAGGAATAAATATGACATGCCTAAATACTAAAAGACCAATGAATAATTTCTTGAAGATTCATTATTTCTATCAACTTTATGTTATATCTAAAATATATCTTATAAGTGATATATGGTTATGACAATCGAAGTTACAAATCAAAATGTAAGAATTTCTCGATAATATATTTTAAGGTTCTCAAATTAAAAGACTAGTTACATACCACTTGTAAGAATAGACTATAATAGCTATATAAATATTATTTTACATAATTATTTTTTGCAAGTCATTTAATAAATTTATTCTCTAATAAGTACTTATATGCATGTCTCAAGCATCTCGCATAATTCTATTTATGAGATCAATAACTTCCTTGACTCTGAAGAAAATTATATATATAAAAATAATCAAAATATTTAAGAATAATACTTTGACATAATAGATATTTCAAGGTACCTTTTCAAAGTATATAGATTCTATTTTATTTCAAGGATTATCTAAATAAACTAAATAATTATTATTGTATCAATATTAATATACGAAAGATAAAGAAGTCTTTGATGATAATCAATGCATAATATTGTATAAATATTATTCAATATACATGCTACAATATAAATTATGAGACAATATATATTTGTTGAATGATATATACTAACAAAATATCCTTATCCTAAAAATCAAAGAAAATTAAGTTAATCATTCGAAACTTAATAATTGGACTAATGATAAGAAATCCAAAATTTTTACTTTTTTACCAGTATAGCCAAACCTCTTGAAATAGTCAACTATATTCAAAATCATCCAAGTTTATATTAATCATATCCATAATTAAAATTGAAGTAAAATGTTTATATCATTTACAAAAATTACTGTTATATGATTGTCATTTATATTATAGAAGTATTTGTGAGTTTAAAGTCAATTAAAATTTTATTAAAAATATAATAGTCATTTTTATTTTTCTAAAATTATTTAAGATTTTATTACAAATTAAAATATTAATTTTACATTAAAAAATTTAGCTAATTATGAATTTCATATGAGTATTTTTTTTAAGATAAAAATGACAACGATTTAAATAAATAGCATAAATCCCTTGACTCTATTTTGATAATAGATACAATTAATTTTGAATAACTAATTATTTAAAAGAGTAGAATACAATAATGAAAAATTGAACAAATTTAAATTTTTAATGCTACCGTTTTGCTTTAATAATATTGCTGAAAAAAAAAAAAATACTTAATGTTACTGAAATTACAAAAATACCCATTTGTAACAGGGGGCAACTAAACATGAGCAAACAGGAGAAAACAAGAGAAAAGACGATTAGCTAATAAACACCCACAAAAGGTTTAAGGAGGGTTTAAGGCGGCTACTCTACCCTATTGATATGAATTTAATTCCTTTACCGAATTCCTTCTCCATTTCATTACCGTTCATTTCCATTTCTCTTCAATTTCCTTCTGTTCCTCTCGCTTCCTTCAAAAATTTGATATTGATTTGATGTCCAATATCAAGCCTCCAATTCTCTCCGCTCAACTCGATCACTTCGTTTCATTTGATAAAATCCCTGTAATTCTCTCTTCAAACCCACCAGAATTGTCTCCCATTATGTGGAGAAACTCAGCTAAGCAAGCCATTTCGAAAACTGAAGCAAAATCCCTAAATCGCCATACATTTCCTCGTACTTATAGCTTTCTAGGCCAATCCCAAGAATTAACCGTTCCTGAAAAATTCAATTTGCATCCTCCAAGTGATGCAAATCCTTATCTGGGTTTTCGCCGGATTTGTGAAATTCTCAGTCATAGGGATTATAGGGGGAAACCCAGTTTTGGGTTTGTTAGAGGTGGTGATAATGGTATTGTTACAAATATGTCTATGTCTAATAGGTATTTGAGTTCTGGGTTTTGCCCAAGAGGGTATGTGAGTGTAGCTGAGGCTGTTTCAACAACTGATCTTGAAGAGGATGTTTCTGTGGTTGAAGAAGTGCGAGAGTTGTTGCAAGAGATGAGGAAAGAGGAAGAGAGGGAGAAAGAACTTATGAGAAGGAAGGAGCACGGAATGGGATCGAAGAAGTATTATATGTTGAGGAGAAGGCAGGTAAAGATTGAGACTGAAGCTTGGGAACAGGCGGCAAAAGAGTATAGAGAGCTTTTGATGGATATGTGCGAGCAAAAGTTAGCTCCAAATTTACCTTATATGAAGTCTTTGTTCCTTGGTTGGTTTGAGCCCTTGAGGGATGCCATCGTAAAAGACCAAGAGTCGATTAGAGCAGGGAAGAATAGGGCGGCCTACGCACCATTTTTTGACCAGTTGCCAGCTGATATGATGGCAGTTATTACAATGCATAAACTGGTGGCGATGGTAATGACTGGTGGAGAACATGGATTTGCAAGGGTCGTTGCGGCTGCTTGTACGATTGGTGATGCCATTGAGCAGGAGGTGTGTGATACTAAGTTATTTCGTTTGTTTACCATTGCTGTTTGTTTGGTTTTGAGTTGTGCTAGGTTGTTATTTTGATTATAGATTTTTAGCGGTTGAAAGTAGTCTGTTCAATATTTGGTTTGCACATTTGTAAATATGCTGTATATGATACAATTTGAACACTGGGTACAGAAAATGTTAACAACATATAAATTCATTAAATCTAGTTCTTTGAAGTTGTAGCTAGCAGCCTATATAGAGGATTCTAGGCTTGGAATAAGTTGATAGAGTCGGCTTCTTCACTAATCGAATAAAATCATTTATGCATCTTATAATTAGAGTCAGGATTTGGTACATACATCATTTAAACTTTATGGCCACATGTGATGCTTGAAATATAGTTCCAATTTGTTGTCAACAAACTAAAACAAGAAATACGTAAGGATACTACTCTTTGTTTGTATACTGTATCTCAACCTCCCTAGCCTCTTCTCCCTCTTTTTCCAGAACTGATTACTATCTCTAACCTTTTCTGTGATGGGACAGGTCAGAATATTTAAGTTCTTGGAGAAAACAAAGAAAAATAAATCTGGTAATAGTGAGAAGAATCAGGAAGATGAATCTTGTGGCATGTTAAAGGAGCAGGAGAAGTTAAGAAAAAAGGTTACTGATCTGATTAAGAAACAAAAGTTGCCTGCAGTGAGGCAGATAGTGAAAGGGCATGATGATTCAAAACCCTGGAGCCAGGATGCCAAGGCAAAGGTTTGTTCATTATTATCATGTAATAACTGGTGTAGGCAATTCTTTTTGCCTGATATGTGGCATATGCAAGTGTGATCTGTCTCTGCACATTGCAGGTTGGGGCCCATCTGATTGAGTTGCTGATAAATACAGCTTATATACAGCCTCCTGCAGATCAGTTAGCTGATGGTCCACCTGACATTCGACCTGCATTCATTCACACATTCAGAACTATGACACAAGAACATAAGTGAGGAGTCATTTTTTTGTATAACCTGGCTCACTTTATAATCCCCGTACATGCCCCTCACTTAATCACTTCAATCAATGCTTATTGGCCTTTCTTTTTTAACAGGAAATTCAGCAGAAGATATGGTGTCATTGAATGTGACCCATTAGTTTTGAAAGGCCTTGAGAGAACTGTTAGTAATCCCATTGTAGCTCCTGTTCTTATGAAAATTTGTATGATTATTCCCATGATATTTAAACTTCTTCCCTGCTAGTTTGTAGACCATTTATAGAGTATAAGTTGATGAAATTGCTTATGCAAGAATAGAGCTGAAATGGAAAACATTTGTTGAATTTTTTTTGTTCCTGTTAGGTCACCAAAGAATGCTGAAATGAAAAACGTTTGTTGAATTTTTTTTGTTCTGTGAAGTCACTAAATTCTTTTTCTTCCTTTTATGAGGGGCCATAAAATTATTATTTCTCTGTACAGGCAAGACACATGGTGATTCCTTATATGCCAATGTTGGTGCCACCGGTCAAGTGGACAGGGTATGATTTCTTCTGTTTTGATGCTGCTGTTTTTCTTATTCATTTACTTAAATGGGATGTGATCTCCTATCCCCCAAGAAATTTACATTTGGTTATGTTGACACACTTCAGCTGTTTTGTTTGTGTGGAGAATATGTGTGTGTATTTTTCCCTTTTATAGAATTAATTGCTTCGAAGAAAGATGTAGTTGATAGTATCAAAGATGAAGGTAGTTAAATTTCACTGACATCTGAAATTTCAATCCTAGTTCTTTTGCGCATCCTAGCAAATTTCAAGGTTCTGTGCCTCTATCTGATAGTCTTCTCTCTCAATCATACAAGGGGGATTGAAATATGTCTCGGATATTTATTAAGGTACATGGTATATGATTCTTGGATTAGTAAATGAGATGGATGCGAAGGGTGAAAATTGGGGTGGATAGAAAAGGGAGTGGGGGAAATAGGAGAAAAGGGAGTGGGGGAAATAGGAGAAGTTTCTTATTTTACCTTGATAGGGAAGGAGGTGAAAATAGGGAAAAAAGATAAGCTGGGGTGGAAGTTTGATTTATGGTCACAAAATTCAATCACCCCAAATTGAGGTGAAAATAATTTAATTTACAATTTTATCCCTCTAATTGTCTTTTATGGAGAAAAAGTAAAATATAAGATAGTAATTTGAATAAATAAAAAACCCTTTCTACTTCTCTCCCCTCCTCTACTTTTCAAATAGGAGAGAATAAAATACTTCTCTCTTTCCTTCCCCTCCTCCTCTACACCACTCCCTCCCTTTTACTTTTTGATACATACAAGGAAAATAAAATTTAGGAATTATTTTAATTTAAGGTTTAAGAATGGAATTCATATTTTTATTGCAAATTTTCAAATTAGAATTATTAGGGTTTAGTATTAATTGGGAATTTTTATTATGATTAGGAATATGTAAAAGCCCTTATCTTGTTTAGTATTAGTTTAGAAATTTTCTAATTGAGATTTTATTATCCTAATAAGTAGAGGTGAGCATGACACATGGATATTTTCAAACTAGACTGAATGATCAGATTGAATAGAATCGGAATTGAAAATCTTCAATTTAAATAATAAAATATCCAAACCAAAATATATTGATTTTTTCAATCAAGATGTATTAGGGATTTTATATTACTCGGAATGAAATGTAGTGTAACTTTCTTGAGCTGAAAAAATTGAACTCAAACTATACACACACACACACACACATATATATATATATATAGACACACACATACACTAAAGTAAATAAGTATTTTAATTATTAGTTTTATTAGTTAACCCACTTAGTTAATATATGTCATTTATAATTATTACGCATAATAACTAATAATTAGACTACTTTTTAGTTATTAGTTATAAATTAGTAGTAGATATTAACAATACTTTTCAATTTAATAACTATATATAAATTATTAGTTATTCTTTTTTAAATTACTTATTTATTTTAATCCTCAAATGATTAAAAGTGAGAAATTTAAGTTTAAAAGTGCAACTACTAATAATTACTACTTATAATCACTAATAATTTCATTACTTATTAGTTATTAGTAATAAACATTAATAATATTTTCAATTTAACAACTAATATGTAAGCTATTAGTTATTTTTTGTTAAATTATTACTTATTTATTTTGGTCTTCAAATGATTAAAAGTGAGAAATTTAAATTTTATTTTATTTTAGTCCTTATAGATTAAAAATGAGAAGTTTAATTTTTAATAGTATGAGAAATTAGGGATTTAAAATTGAAAAAACTACATGCCCAAACCGGTATCAAATAGAACCAAAGTGACCCAAAAGTACCGAAAAACTGAACTATCTTGAATTTGATAGAGAACCGAACCAAACCGAAACAAAAATTTGGTACATTACCAGTTCTCAAATTTTGCATCCCTGGAATTTCAGTTCCTTGGAGATTTGTTGATCCCCTACTTGGACCAAACCATACTCATCCTTACTATTTAGTATTGGTTTAGAATTTTCCTAGTTAGGATTTCTAATCCTAGGAGTAGGATTACTTCAAACATTATAAACAACTACACAAGTTGTTATTTTCATAGGTTATTAATCATGAATTTTTTAGTATTTGATTTTTGAAATCTTGGTGTTTATATTAGTTTTTGTATTTCTCTTAGTGTGTCTGAATTCTTTGTTTGTGGTACTAAATCACTTCTCTACCAAAACAGGGTGTTAATTCACAGATGAACTATTAGTTGGCGGATAATTGACGATGGTTGCAGGAGTAAAATTTTATAACAACATATTTTTATTTCTGTCTAGGTGTAAACCTCTGAGCTGGGATTGAGCCTAGTTAAAAAAAAATCCTGCATTATGCCTTGCGTAAACCTAGCATGATCCATGAGATGAAAAACCTACCATGATCCCTGAGATGAACACCTATATTTACAAGATAGAAAATCTTCATATTCCTACAGACTTCTACATTTATTTAAAATGAAAGTTAATTGAGTTGGAATTCTAGCTCTTATGTAGTTAGTGCATTTATGCAGCTGTTGTAATGGAACTCTCAAATCCATGTCTGTCTTTTGTAACTAATTAGTACTTGGAATCCAAGGAGCATTTTGAAAGTTCTTAGCTTTTTTTGTGAATAGCTTTCCAGCTTTGTTTTTTTTAAACTGTGTTGTTAACCATGCTGTCTATGTGTTTTGCAGCTATGATAAAGGGGCGCATTTATTCTTGCCATCCTATGTCATGCGCACGCATGGTGCTAGACAACAACGTGAAGCAGTTAAGAGGACTCCTAAAGAGCAACTACAACCAGTGTTTGAGGTTTGTGAATGTTAGATTAGGTCATGATTGTTTTCACGGTTTATCATTTGAAGAACTGAACTCTGTAGTAGTAACATTTGGCAAATGCATATCTGCTTTATATGCTCACAAACTGAATAGTTTTCACCAATTTTAGCTAGGATGCTTAGTCATTTTTCATTTTTTTAAATTAATTGGCCAGGCTCTTGATACACTTGGAAGTACAAAATGGAGGATAAATAAGAGGATACTTGGTGTTGTAGATAGAATTTGGAATAGTGGGGGCCGTCTTGCTGATTTGGTGGACCGAACTGATGTGAGTTACTTGTGTTGATTGCTTTATGATGTTTCCAAGTAACTACTCATTATTTAGAACACTTCAATTGTATCTTTGTGCTCTATGAGGTGTGTTTTAGAGTTTGATTTATATTGAATATCACAATCATCTAACTTTCTTATTTGCAGGTTCCTTTACCAGAGAAGCCAGATACTGAAGATGAAGCATTACTGAGGAAATGGAAGTGGAAACTTAGATCAGTGACGAAGGAAAACAAGGAGAGACACTCACAGCGCTGTGATACTGAACTTAAGCTTGCTGTAAGTTCCATTTTTTTTTAAAAAATAATACACTGCCATTTCAATTTCCATTTACGGATTATGCCGAACTGCTTAACTGGATTCAGGTGGCACGAAAAATGAAGGATGAAGAAGGTTTTTATTATCCACACAATCTTGACTTTCGAGGGCGTGCATATCCCATGCACTCATACTTGAACCATCTTGGATCAGACCTATGTCGGGGTACTTTGGAGTTTGCTGAGGGACGCCCTCTTGGAAAGTCAGGCTTATGCTGGCTAAAGATACACCTTGCAAATCTTTTTGCTGGTGGTGTGGACAAGCTGTCATATGATGGTCGAATAGCTTTTACTGAGAATCACTTGGATGATATATTTGATTCTGCTGAGAGGCCCCTTGAAGGAAAACGTTGGTGGCTACATGCAGAAGATCCATTTCAGTGCTTGGCAGTGTGCATTGATCTCACTGGAGCCCTGAGAAGCTCCTCTCCAGAAACATTTATTTCGCATGTTCCTATTCATCAGGTAAGATCTCCAAATTGCATCAGATCCTTTTCATGTAAATTTCGCATGGACTAAAGTAGATAGATTATACTGGGCTGGGCACATCTTTACTCGTGGTTAGCAGGAGGAAAAGAAAGGAAGGAAAAAAAAAAAAAAAGAAGCTAGTTAGAAACTCCCAGGTCCCCATTCTATTGGAAAGTAAATGAATGCTTGGGTTAGTTGGTTTTATTTGTTTTAGCAGATGCTGGAATTGCCTTTTTCTTAAGCCTCATATCATATGATTGGCGCATCAAACTTTTTTGATTTGGTCGTCATACTTATGTTACATTACTCACTCTTTCTTCTTCCTTTTTACTTTTTCTCCTCCAGGTTTATTTGTTCTTTAGGCATCTTATTTGAATATCTGCTGCTATTGCAGTAATTTTTTCCCCATAATTTGTGCTCAGATACTTTCCTTGTGGTTTTCTGTAGGATGGTTCCTGCAATGGCCTACAACACTATGCTGCATTAGGTAGAGATAAGGTAGAGCCCTTAGCCAGAGTTAATTGCCTGTATTAAACTTTTAACTTTTTTGTCAGTGACTTGAAATAGATAAAACCTCTTATGCACAATATACTCATCTGATTTTTCTTTATCTAAATGCATTGGTTTAATGCTAGTCTTTGCAAAATTTGAGTTCGCACTTCAATTGTTATTTTGGACTTTCTTTGACTGAAAAATGTTTTTTTTTTGAATAATTGTACATTGTAATATTGTTGGAAAATTTTTCAGCTGGGAGCAGCTTCTGTTAATCTGGTTGCTGGAGAGAAGCCTGCTGATGTGTACTCAGGAATAGCTGCTAGGTAAGTTGATTTCTCATCTTATAGTAGAAAAGATATAGGCATGGCAGTGATAAAAGTTGTCTGCTAAAGAATATAGTGATAAAAGTGCAAATTTCGTATGTAGAGTACACAGTATCATGGAGAGGGATGCACAGAAAGATCCTGCAGTTTTTCGTGATGCTTTGCATGCAAGGGCATTAATTAATCAGGTTTTCTGCAAACTTTCATACTGTTCATCCATGACCCTGATTTAGTTGGCCAAAATTGTCTGGGAAATTACTTATACATTCAAACTAATAGATAACCCTCGTGGCTGGATGTCTTCCAGGTGGATAGGAAATTGGTGAAGCAGACAGTGATGACATCTGTGTATGGTGTCACTTACATTGGTGCAAGAGATCAGATCAAGAGGAGGCTAAAAGAACGTGGTTTCAATGCTGATGAAACAGAGATCTTTGGTGCTTCTTGCTACGCTGCAAAGGTATAGAGGAAGACTAGTCTAGATTGTGTCCCACTTCACAAAATCAAGTAAACATGTCATTGGTAATATTGCATTTTATTGATTGAGCAGGTGACTTTAACTGCTTTGGGAGAAATGTTTGAAGCTGCACGAAGTATCATGAGCTGGCTTGGAGAATGTGCAAAGGTGTGTGACTTATATGTTTAAGTTTTCCCTTTACAATTCCTTTTCTTTTGTGTTTTAATTTTTCATTATCATGTTTACTGACTAAATAATGTTCCATGACCAGATTATTGCCTCTGAGAATGAGCCAGTGAGGTGGACAACTCCACTTGGACTTCCTGTGGTGCAACCTTACCGGAAATTAGGAAGACGTCTAGTAAGTTTTGTTTAATTCATTTGCACCATTTATAGTGGCACAAACACTGATTAATTATTGATATTAATCATACTAATTATCAAATAATCTCTAGTTACTTTTAAAATTGCAGATCAAAACTTCGCTACAGATTTTAACACTGCAACAAGAAACTCAAAAGGTAGCTTGACCTATGATTGGTGTTGATTTATGCTTCAATTATCTTTTATGCTGTTCACTGTCATTTGCCAGTCTGCACTAGGGTATCAGCCATACAGGGTACAAGGATAGGAACCAGTCATGTTGATGTCTATTTAGGCTGTTTTGGAATGTCCCAAAGGAGCTTTATAGGTGTTGGGGTGGCTGCATAAACTTTAAAGGGGCTGAAGCTTTTTCTTCAACTAAAAGGATATTATTCTAAAAGTATATAATTTTTTTTTTTTTGGGTGGTGGTAAATGTGCGAAAGGGGATAAGGTGTTGGGCTGGCTATTTAAATGAGGAATGTGATGAACATGTAGCATCTGGCTTATCATTGCATACATGCTGTACCCTCACTCTGAATAAACCAAGGCACTTATATGGCTGGGTGGCCACCAAATGGGTTGATTGGACTTTCTGCAACTACACAACAGTTTAGGGTTCTGCATATTTGCATACAGGATTTATTCTTGAAATTGTTAGGGTGATGGGTCTACTTAAGAATGGTGATTTCTTTCCCACACATGTTAAAGTAGCCAATAAGGAAAATGAAAATCTTTTGACTCTGCCAGCTACAAATTCTGTTTGGAATTGACTCAGCAGCATGTTATAATACTCTTGAAAAGAGTATTTTTAATTTAATACAGCTTGTAGTCCTAACCATCATTTCTCAAAGCAAAATGCGAACCCGAAGGTGTACCTGCTTCAAAATAAACTTTAGGCCAACTATAATTTAACATAATGAGAAGGGGCAATTATAAATTTCACTCCCTAATCTCTTCTTCATGAGTTCATTGTCTGACATAGAAAAAGGAAATAAGAAGCTGAAACGTTAAATTTGGAGTTTTTGAGTTGCCAATTTCATGGTTTTATGATTACAGGTTATGGTCAAGCGACAGAGAACAGCTTTCCCACCAAATTTCGTTCACTCCCTCGATGGTTCTCATATGATGATGACTGCTCTAGCCTGTAAAAAGGCAGGCTTAAATTTTGCAGGTCCTTTCATTGCGGATTCCATTTCCATTGACTTTGTTGTTTCTGGTTTTGATTTCTCATTGTTTTGTACTGGTATGTGACAACAGGGGTTCATGATTCATATTGGACACATGCGTGTGATGTGGATGAAATGAACAAGATACTTAGGGAAAAGTTTGTTGAGCTTTACGAAACGCCAATATTGGAGAATGTAAGTGCCAACACTGCCTTATTTTCATGTATAAGGAGCCTAGCTCTTTCTGGTGATTACAGTATTTGTACAAGGCAAAACCCAATTTAAGTTTATGTTTCTGAATTTGCAGAGTTAACCAGCTTTAAATTGATTGATTGGCATTTACAGTTGAATCGCCTCCTTAAGCAATTGTGGCTGTGATGTGTTGTAAGAAAAATGAAACTAAATATATATTGGCTTTTAGGTGGTATATCTTTTAGGAAACAACAATATTGATGCGTATTAGAACCATCCCCAATCTTAGTCCAGCTATCTTTGGGGACTAAAAAAGAAAGTTCCAGAAACTTATTGAATTTCAATATAAAGTATTGTGTCAAGTGCGAGTCTGCTTTCCTGCTTCATTTTATCTGCTCAAGTAATTCATGAATCTGATTATTTTATGAACAGTTGTTGGAGAGCTTTCAGCAATCTTTTCCTGCATTATCTTTTCCTTCTTTACCTGAACGAGGCAACTTTGATCTGGGGGATGTTTTACAGTCACAGTATTTCTTCAACTGATACTATGCAAGGGCTTCTCTATATGTTGCACTAGCACGGCTCCACTTTTGTAGTTGTGGGATCCACACGTAAGCATGATTGGCAAACTCCACAATCTGACAAGAACTTGAAGGTAGATACTAGCTGAACAGTGTCTGTAAATTATCTCTAAAAGCATTGTCGACGATTGGGAGATCCTTAATGGATATGATCTCGACTTCATATTGTCATTGACCAAGTTGAACGACATTCTGTAGCAAGCATGAATTTTATTCTGGACTGGCACGTTCCCACTCCCGAATACAAGGCTTCTGTGGAGCTGGACCAGCAAGGATTTACTGATGAAGAGATGCTAACATGCTGCACCATTATTTCACCGCTTGATGACAATCTATTTTCTGGATTCACGGGAAAGATGCAGAGCCTGTGTAATATAAGAAAATGCTGATAGAGATTGGAGTTCTCCAGATGCAGATGCAGCACAATAGCCGAATGCTTTTCATATTGCTTTCATACTTGCTCCATTATATGATGATGGTTATGGCTCATTCCATTTGCCTTTCCTTGATAAATGTAAAAGAGGAACCATGAATGTAAATTTTACTAATGTACTAGATGTGCAGTACACTAACAAACAATGGATTGGCTTTTTGCTTGTACAGGAATGAAGCACAGCCATGAGAAAATATGGAACCGTGCAAACTAAGACAAAATGGCAACTTCTGTTGAATGCTAGATGCTCTTTATTCTTTCAGCTCCAAGCATTATTATGGTATCTATTCTATTGAAATTTAAACGAAATCCATGCCTTTAATTGAACTCTAAAAATGACAGCATATTTTCTGCATTGAAACTAGAATGATCAACCAATTGCCACAGCAAAATTTGACGATGGTCTAATGGTAGCATATTACACAGCAAATAAGGAAAAAAAAGGTTCATTACAAAAAAATTCAGGACACAGGACAAGATGACTAGAAAAAATCAATTTGAGCACATCGCAAAACCAGTGCTGCTTAAATCCTATGCGCAAAATGGGATCATGAAACAAGTGGCGCATTCCAGGTGTTTCAAATGAGCTGCAGATTCTGAAAAATTTCATCAGCAACCTGAGGAACATAAGGTTTCCAAGACCAGTCATGTGTAACCCATATCTGAATTGGTTGTTTTCTCTATTTGATTCATGAACATCGTTACATGGACAAAAAGGAATATGGGTTGATACCGTTTCAGCTTTTCAATTTTGACATCATGTACATCTAGGTTTCAAAGCTAGGTATTGATAAATCGGTACAAACTGCATTTTTTTTTCCTGAACGTAAAAAATGATTGACAACAGTTAGTCTTGACCAAATACGACTAACATGCATCCATCTTGCCATTGTCACCATTTTTGAAATAAATCCCTCAAGAACATCTCGACACTAGAAGCTTTGAAATATGAAACTTCCAAATTGAACTAGGTAAGCGACACTAAGCCGCTCTCAGCCATCCCTCTCAATATGTAAAACATATAACTTAGAAGAATGCTTCTAATTTGAACCGATCACTAGCATCATTAAGCCAAGTTAGCATCATCATCCCCTTGTTAAATACATTTGCCCATAACAGGTCATGCTTAAGGCATATATTGTTTAAAAGCCAAGAATGCCGACTCAATACCCATACCGATCATTCAGAGAGGTTCTCCCGTCACCTGATTGTCCTGCATGGGATGCTAATCAAAAAATAATGAGAATAAATGACTAGTATTTACTAAAACCTGAAGTTGTCACACACACACACACACAGAGAGGAAAGATGGTGAGCGCTTAGACCTTCAGGACGCACCCAAGATTCATAGTCTGAATTGCTGTTGATAAATGATGGTTTCTCAGGGCCAAAGACTCTTTTTGGCCTTTTGTTATCTTTGTTGTGTTGACTTTTTCCTGTCTTTTGGCTTTCAGATCCTTCCATGATACCTTCTTTTATGCTTCAATAACAATGCAACAGCATCTTATGCTATCAGCTTAGCTTCCACGGAGGATGTTGTGGACTGTTCAGTAGTTTTGTTACCTTTGTCTTCAGGTCCCTCAGTTTATTTCCGCTTCGTTATTATAAGCCCAGGAGCAGTACTTTCAATTCCTGAATCCACCTTACCCTGGGCAACATCAGTGTTAAACAGGATTTTTTGCCTGTCTTTGTAATCAACAGACTGTTCAGTGTCATCTATATTCAATGCTTCTTGTTTGGTCTCTTTCACTTCCAAATCATTCACTGCACCAAGCCATTGAGGTTTTACAACAGTATAAACAGCAAGTTTAACCTGAGGGGCATCAACATCAATCTCCTCAGTTTCAGTCTTTTGTTCTGATTCTACTACAGCAATGCTAGAATCTGGCGTTCTTTCTTTCTTTACAGAGGCATCTATAGGTTTTCCCACCTCACTGCTTTTCTCTAGTTCTACAGTAGGTTGCTTTTTAGTAGTAGCAGCAGCAGGTGCTGCAGCTTTATTATCAGGTTTTACTTCTTGTACTCTAGAATCCCTTTTCTTAGCAGCTTCTCCTCATGGGTCAGCAATTTTTAATAGGAAGAAGACTCTATCCAGATCAGATTGGAGAGAAGACAACTCTTTTTCTAGTTGCACAGTTTTATCAAGCACTGACAAGAGAATTAGCAACAAAAGTAAGATAAAATGTTTCTCAAGGATATAATAACAAGATAATTTCATAAATGCAGTGATCTCCTACCAAGTTGAGATGACAGTCCAGACATATAAGCATCAAGTGCGTCTGCAGCTTCGGATTCTGCTGCATTTTCAGGTAACATTTTATTCTTCTCAATCAAAAGCAACTCCTCCTTCTCTTCCATTACTTTCGTGATAGCATTTCTCTTGTCAAGAAGGGTATCAACAGTCTCAATTGATTGATTTTCACTCGCTTTTTGCAAGGAAGGCTTCTTTGTCCGGTCATAGAACTCATCATCATCACTGAAAAGAATAAAAAGCCAAACATTAACAATTGATCTAATGTGCATAATCATTGGTGTAAATTACAATAAGTCACAAAGGCTACCTATGATCACAAATCAGGTAAAAAATTTTTTGCAATTACGATTGAATCCTTCCTACATAATTTTTTCTCTTCAATGTAATTTTATAAAAGTTTGTCCTGAATTAGACTTGGATGTAATTGAGCCTTCTTAAAAAAGAGAAGTTTAATAAGCAGACAAAAATTTGAAACTCATCAAATACGCAAGACACTGATGATGTAAAGTACGAATATGATCCTGATCCAAATAGAAAACCATTTACATGGATCAGTATATAAAGGAATGACGTCATAGTACTTCTGCCATATAATTATTTCACACATGACTCTTTAAAATTGCATGAAGGAAAATTTGCATGATTAAGTTCCTGGAGAAATCTCTGTCATCTTCTGTTATTCCTTTTTTAATACCTCTAGATGTCCTTCCACTACGTGCACCAAAACTTTCCCAGATACTTTCATTTAATGTTTCTTCCAAGTTTTCCAGTTCTTTCAAAATCTAAACAGATATGACAAAACATCTTGAAGTGAGGGAAAAATCAATAGAAAAAAGAATCCAAAGACACTAATTGGGAGAATGGACCGGCACTTACCTGTGTTATCCTCTGTTCATTACAAGCAATCTGAGTTTGCTGTCCTTGTGTCAAACCACCTTGAGCTATGTCTTTAGCACGAATAGCATCTATTTCTTTCTTCATATGAGCAATCTACAGCAAAAAAAAAAACAAAAAAAACAAAAAAAAGAAATATGTATCCGAAAATAAGACCAACATACTTATCATGAGAAAAATGTGAGATGTTTAAAAGATTATCAGACCCCATAAATGAATCTAGGAGCATTATCATGTGCATTACCACTCCTTTTTTTCCTTCATCTCTTCTACTAATGAAACCTTCTTTATCTATAACTGTAAAATTAAATCAGTCACTATATATTATGTTCCACACTCAAATATACATTTTGCATCTTTTCCACAAAGACCTCTGGCAATATGTGCATCTCTAATCAGCTTAAGCCATTTGGACTTATTGAATGATTATTGTAATCGCAATGTAAATTAGTAACCAAGAAACTTTCTGATCTGAAATGAGATTCACATTACCCAATGGTTCTTTTATTTATAGGTTTCAGTAGCCTTAAGCTATTATCATGCAATTAAAACTGAATCTTTTTACAAGTAGCATGCTTTTCTGATGAAACACTTCTCAGTCCAGCAAAAAATTAAAAAAAAAAAAAAAATTCAGGTGGGAAAAAGGGAATAACATAAACTGTCAAGATATTCTGAAACATAAATCTCAAGAGGATTGGAAGGCTAGCTGTCCTTTGTAGGTTTGCCAAGTAATTTCATCACCATCATCCTAGACATCCAAAACAACAAAAATAGTGAGATGCAGAAAATACTTATTAGCTTTCCAATCCATATCAGAAAAGTCTAAATTTGGAAATGTTATGTTGTATGATGCAATTCAAGGACAAGTTTCCTGATTTAACAAAAGTTAAATTGATATACAGGAAGATATGAGCAAAGCACATAAAATAGGAGTGAAGCTCCCAGAAAAGAGAGAGACAATAAATTCTCTTCGCATTCACCAAATTGCTTGTCAACATTTTCATAACATAAATTACATTTGTTGCAGAGCATCCAATAGCATTACTATATAGATAACTGTCAAATTAACAACAGAAAGGATAAGATGATATCTCTAACAAAATGACATCCAAATTATTTTGTAGCACCAACCTCATCTTCTTCAATGACATCTTCTCCCATGCCCCATGAGATACCATCTACATGAGATGCTTCTGCTCTTGCTCGTTGCTGCAAAGCTTCCCGATCAAACATCTCTTGGCGGACCTTTACTTCTCTAAGAATTTTCAAGTCCTTTTCCTACAACATAAAACCAGAAGAAAGATTATAGCAGTTGGTGCACAGAAACCACTAATTCAAGAAACAATTTTGTCAACAGACTCCTACCAAACACATTCAAAAGAAATCAAGCTATGTTTATGACAGGCAATAGACTACTTGTAACCTCAATTGATAGTCTTTTTTTTTATCTTCCAAACTAAAAATCTTGGCCATTTTGTTCTTTTTTATGTTAAAATAACTTGGAAAAGCCATATGCACATGAACTTCATGATCATGGAACTCTTTTAAGCATTTTCGAGGAAAAAGCATAAGAATTATTCTTAACCCGAAAAGGGGAAAAAAACAAGCCACAAGCTAATCATTTAATATTTAAAAGTATGCATGATTACAACAATCTTACCTGTGGCATCAATTCAGGTGGTCCTTGGAAAATGTACAATCAGGACGAACTATGCAAGAAAAAACAGGAAGGATAATCAGAAAGATATCAAAAAAAAAAAAAAAACCCCAAAAAATGTGAATCTGCATATTGTTACCTACCACATGTCCTTTTTCAGCAAAATAAATTTGTGAGCTTCTCTTTTTAAAAAAAAAATATAAACTTTATTGGATAATCATAAAGATAATCAGTTGCAAACTCCACATTCTTGGATGGGTCTTTCAGTTTTATTCATTGTGTTTCTATGAGCTTTGTGTTTGTGGACAGCTTTTGTGGACGTACTTGGTGAGTATGCTACTAGTATTTATGGGAACCACTCCTTGAGTGTAAAAATAAACCAAGACAACTTGCAAGCTATTCAAAATTGGCTTCAAAATATTGATATTGTCTCAATATGAATCAAGTCGAGCTTGAGATTGAACTACTCAAGTAAGTGATGGAACAAAATTCAAATATCAAAATTTCGAGCGTCTTGTGAACCTAATAGAGCTTTTGGAAATTAAACATTTAATCCTTTAAATGCTAGCATATTTACTTTACTACCCTAAATATATAAACTTAAAAGACACTACTCTCATTTTTTATTACTACTGCCATTCAAGTCATCCACCATCCTCGCTTCCTTCTTTGCCCTCCTCTCCTCCTCTTCCCTCTTCCCTCTTCCCTGACCTCACCCACCTCTCTTTCTTCACCCTCCTTGTCATTTACACTCCTTCCTCTCTCCCCTTCACCCATGCCAATCTCCTCTGCTACGCCTCTGATTCTCCCAGCCTCCTCATCACCACCCTCTTCCAAACCACAAGTTGTGCATCGTCAATATCGACCATAACCCACAATTAACACCATCACTGAACAACTTTAAAGCCACATTAAAAATGATACCAATTAGCTAGAACCAAACAGGGGTGAATCAACAAGAGCTTGAAATTTTAATGAGGGATAACCAGATCAATAAGGATCACGATCTCCTTCCCTACCTCAAAGATTCGATCATTTGTTGATGTTCAGGTCTGCAATTTTAGAAAAATCCAGACTATTATCTTGATATGGAACAGACTATACTCTTGATATGGAACTCTAAATTAAGCTAAGACATTTCATGTGCATTCCAGACTTAAATGCAAAAAACTCAGTAATATTCTTTTATTTTTTTCTTGATTCATTGTATCATTACAAGCTGTGAATTGTGTGTTTGTACTCTAGATAGGGGATGTATTCATATGCTGTTGGATGTTATTGTTTAGTTTTTTAGTCACAAAAAATGGTGCAAATTTCTACATGATCATAGCTATTATAGGAATTCATGTTCACATTCTGATTGAGATTGTCTAATATATGCTTGAATAGGGTGTTAACAGCTTTGGATTGTTTAGTTGATGTGGCAGAATGTTATTAACTGCTGATTAAATTTATTAAATTATAAATGGAGTGGGAAGTCCAAAAATAATGTAAGTTGTGATACACATCAAAGTAAATAATAAAAGAAAAATGAAAAAATACTAGCACTTAAAATATCCCAGTAAATGTGTTATCGTATTGTTATTGTTGTAACAAAAAAATTATATAAGTAATTGAGTGAGCCGAGCCAAGCTCAAGCTTAAAAATCGAAATTCAATCGAGTTTCGAGTAGAGCTCGAGTCTGGAAGAGGTCAACTAAGCTCAACTTGATCACACCCCCACTTTTAGTGTCTTAAGTAATAATGTCTTTATTTGATTGATTAAAAAAAAAAAAAAAGAAAGGAAGAAAATATAGAAGAACAGGAAAAGCAAAAAAAGAAAATAAGAAAAACTCACTGGCCAAATCAAATGACATCACCAACATGCAATTCCACATAAACCCTTTTCTTGACCTGATAAGCAGAAAGAAAAAAGCAATTAACATGAAGAGTTGAACACAATAACTACATATTAAAAGGACTAAAAAAGAAAAGATCAAAATGATGAACAGACAAACACCTATTTTCAGAAACCTTCTTTAACTGGAAACACAAACAAGCATTTTTTTTTTTCAATTAGAAAATAAGTAAAATGAGAAAATTGAATACTAACTGATTGTGGATTTAGGCTCTGGCCATTTGTGGGAGTAGCAAATTTACTAATTTAACCATAAAGTTTTATCACCAGCTAATTGAATGTGTCTCATTCTACTATCATCCGTTTGAATTATACCAACTTGAAGGAATAGGCACATTTTAATGATTTTCCCTATTTTCATTATCCACAGTCCGCTTTACCCCTCTGCCCTTTCAAAAGATGATCTGGCCCAAAATAGCATTAAATACAAAATCATGAGGCCAAGGAAGGCCTTCTTAATTACTTCAATGCATAGGACCATGCTCATCGACATGTTATATGTCTCCATTGAAAAGAAATTCGGACGCAACGGAAATTCAAATTCAACTAACTGATTCCCATGTTAAAAAAATTAATGCCAGGAATTCACAATAAATAAAAATAATAGAAAAGATAGTGTGACAATACCGGGGACTTGTTAATGAAAGTATGCATGCTGTTGAGATCATAAAGGTAAGCATGTCCACTTCTTTTGAACTGAATAAGTAACATTGAAAAAATCATTGTTTTAAATCATATGAACTCATCATCTATCTTAACCTAAATGAGAAAAATGATAACCCATAATCATAATAATTATGTAAATAGAATCAATGATGTGACTAAAGTGGAAAGACTATTAATCAAAGTGTTATTCGGAACTCAAACCAAATTAAGCTTTTGATGACGTGAGATAGAGAACTCTTACAAATTAATTGAATAACTAAAACACATAATATTGCACAAATTATTCACATAAAGAACAAAATATAAATCAAATACAATTGAAATTATGAAGCATTTAATCTAAATAAAGCAAAAGGCCACATTCAACAACAATCAGATGTTAATGAAGCACTGAGTTCACTGACCTTAAATACATCTAAATATGATGTATTCATACATACCTAAAAAAAGCATTTAAAGTTCAATTCGACTTTACCCACTAATATCCACACCAGACAACCTCTTTTCATTCTCCATTCCATACTTAACTCAGTACTTCCTAAGTTGGCATTACAATTCAAATAGATTAGTTCCGGAGATCTTAACTTCTTGTTTTATGTTTCTAAAGTGTGAATTGCTCGTAGGAAGGAACTCAAACGCAGAAGATGATGAAATTATTAATTTGGCTTCACATTACGTTTATGACATAGATGTATTACTATAATTGAAACACACAACACGATTAAAAAGAAAATAAATTTCTCAATTTGCAAGAGAAAGTCTGATTAAAAAATAATAAAAAGTTTGATGGATATTAAAGAACGGACTAATATTAACTAGTCGTAAATTTTTTAACAAAGGAATAAATAAAAATTGAAAAAAAAAGAGTACCAGCATGAAAACGAGACATGGTAGGATGGTCAAGAACGAAGTCGCAGAGATTCACACGTCCAAACATGTACGCTCCTTTCGCGCAGCTGATCATCCACAACATAATTAAATCCCAATTTCATTATTTCCTTTTTATTATTAACAATAACTAACTAATTAATAAAAAGCTTTTTTTAATTTAAATCTCTTACATATCGAATTGGTCGATGATGACACCGTCTTTTAGCACTTCGAGATAAAAGTTATGGCAGGGAGGACCACTCCATTCCGGAATTGTGTACGGCGCCACCGACGACGACCTCTTGTGTTCTGTCAGTTCCGTCTTTTCGGCAGTTTCCGGTTGGGAAGGGTTAGGGTCTTTCGGGGGTGGAGGCGGAGCCATGGGGGTTTCATTGTTGTTGTTGAAGAGTTCTGTGGTTCGTCTATGGTTTTGGGTTCTGGCTCTGAGGTGGTAGCGACGGCCGTGATCGTGGAGGGGTTAGGATTTTTAGGAGGTGGGAGTCCCATGGCGATCGTCATTTTTACCGCAGAGAGAGAGAGAGGGGAAGGGAAGGGTGGTGGAAGCAAAATCAGCAAGTGTGTTTCAACGGAATTTCTTTTAAGGCCTGTTTACTTTAGCGGTCGCGATCACCGTTGAGCTGTCATAAAGCATTTGGTAACTCGACCATTATAATTCTATTTGATTTGTAAAATGACAAAAAGAGATACTATACTTTTTACTTATAAATATATAATCTTAATTGCTAAAATATATCTATTTACTAAAAATTAAAAAATTAATAGTATACAAACAAATATATATTAAATTTTAAAAAATGTTTGTAAGTATTTAAATTAATTTATAATTACTAAATAATGAATTGTGACAAAAATTAAAATAAAACAATTGTCATAATATAAATTATTACAAATTATTAACAATCGATTTAAACAACTCTAGCAGTAAATTCTATTTCTCATCAAATTAGAAGCAATTTGATCTCGTAGTGCATTCATTTCTTTATTTGCGAAGCTATGATAAGTTATGACGGATTCTTTCATATTATGTCGTAAAAAATCAGGATTTTCATCAAATCGTTTAAAAGTTGGATCAATTATCATATATCTTCGAATAAAGGTGCGAATAGTCATTAATGTAAGAACAATATTCCTTTGTGTTCAATATGAAAATGAAGGCAAAAGTTTCAATATCTTCCACCTAGCTTTCCAAACTATAAAAGTACGTTCAATGCAACTTCTTAAAGATGAATGGGCATGGTTGAATATTTCTTTTGGTCCTATCGATTGACTACCACATCTAAACTCAGGAAGATGATATTTTGTACCTTTATATGGACATAAAAATCTATTTATATTTGGATATCCAGTATCAGTCAAATAATATTTACTTGCATATGTGAGTACATTATGAACAAAATGAAATACAAAATTCTTTTAATAATAAAAATAAAAAATAATTAATAACATATATTGATTAACAAAATAATAACTTATTCAAGAAATCACCTTGAGGTGGTTTAGTAAAATTTAAAGATGGATCATTAATAACAATTGAAAATATCGAGAATCATGTGTTGTACCCTCCATCCCTATCAATGCAAATGTAAAGTACAAGTCAAAACTATATGCAGCCATAACATTCAAAGTGGATAATCATTTTCTACCTTTGAATTGTAGTTGATCATCTTCAGATATACACACATGAATATTTGTTTCGTCAATAGCTCCAATACAATCTTACACCAAACATAATATATATATATATATATATATATATATATATATATATATATATATATTAATCAAATTTAAATCTTAAAAAATTTTATAGATGATAATTCGTATGTTACCTTCAAGTAAGACATATATTTGTTATCATTAAGAATTTGTAGAGGAATATTTTTGAAATCAAGATCTCTGGGCTTCATTATATCCATTGCAAAAATAAGTATCGCCCTCAACGCATCATTAAATTTCTACTGATTGTGTCTCCTGAATGTTGAAATCTTTCTTGAACTTGTTTATTTGAAGCACCTAAAACTGTAGTGTATACAAATATAAACACTTTCTTTATGATAGACATTCGTTCTATAATTTGATTTCAATTCAAAATAAAATTCAATTAATGAATTTTGATTCATTCTAAACATATTCATACACCTATTGGGATTTCCTTGTAGTATCTCATATAACCACATCATATCTATTTAATTTGAACACATGCAAAGGTTCCTTATATATATATTGAAAATAATATTCACATGCAACACTTGCTGCACAAAACCATGTATGCTCAATTTTCATCCTCCATTGTATCAATATAATATTATAATGCAAATGTTTTATCATTATCTTCTTCATTATTCATCATGGAAGTCATCTATAAACAAAATTCACCAATAATAAATATATAATTTTATAAAATTAATGAAAATGTAAACATAAAAAATAAATAAATTAACAATTAAAATGATTAAATCCATATATAGATTATTGAATTGATAAATAATAATAATAAATTACAACCATAGTAAAGAACTAATTAAATATCAAAATGATTGCATAATAAATTATTAATCTAGTGAAATTACATATAAAAGTTGGACGGGAGCTTTTCTTATTCCTCTGGTTCGAATAGTAAAAATGTAACCAATTATATTTTACTTCCTTGTCCTTACTTAAAAAAACATATGTCTATCTCTTTGACTTTTGCTATAGTAAACTTACAATAAAACTGAAGAAGTCACTTTCTTTCACGATATTTGGCAGAGTTAATTCGTATGTCATGACTTCAACATAACTTGTGTCTAGCGGATTTGTTGCCATGAGAGCACAAATGTTAGTCATCTTTTCATAAATGGAATTCACCATTGCACATGATGTTTTTTTTTTCTAACTTTTGATTTCTCAAATTTATTATCTTTAGATCTAGTGTCAAGAATTTTCTTTCCCTTGGTAGTTCTTCATTGCTCATCATCTTTCAAACCTACACTTGAATTTATATTTTGTGTACTAAATGTGGAAGGAACAAATGATTGTTGTCTTGAAAACATGTCATCTAGATTATTCTCAAAGTCACTCTTTGAAGTTTCACCCCCTTCAAACACCTCATGTGTTTCATTACTTTTCTCGTGTGAGTCTTTAAGCAAAAAACTAGATGAAGGTGTATATATGTGTTCTCTAATAGCATAGGTATACATAAAACATTAATTATATTTATCCAAAAGTTCTCGATTTTTTAAAAGTTTACTTTCATGTATTGTTTTATATATATATATATATATATTAATTGACTATCAAATAGCTTTTTTTACTTGAAAAGATAATAGTTTTTAATATGAAATTCATATTATTATTTTTATTTGGAGTTATTTTTAATTATATTGAATTTTTAATCAATTTCAAAAATTTAATGAAATAAAATATTGGCTTTGACATATAACAAAAAAATATCTAACACTATTTTTAATACTAGAATTACACACACCCACACATATATATTGATTAATCTATTGAAATGAGAAACTATAAAATTATCAATTAAAATGGAAAATATATAAAAAATACAAATAAAAATAAAAAATTCTAAAAATTTAATTATTTATTTGAATTACATGACACAAGTTTTTTAAAATAACCTAAAGTAGATTAATTTTTAAGCCTTATTTATTTTAATGCTCTTATATATTAGACATAACACACTTTAAAAATACATAAAAATAACAAAATACAAAAAAATTAAAATTATTTATTTATTTGAATTAAATAACAAAAAAAAAAATTAAAAATAGCTTAAATTAGATTAGTTTTAAATATTATTTATTAGGATATTCTTATGTATCAAATATAACACCATTTTAAAAAATAACAAATAAGATAACGGAATATATAATTATTAAATTTATAAAATTTTTATATTACATTTCATGTAATACACAAATTAGTGATAAATATTTTTGAGTTTTGCAATATTAATTTCTATGTGGTCATATATTAGTATTGCAAAAACTTATGTTGTCAATATATTTATTTAATAAATGAAAAATACTAATCTCAAATTATGTCAAAGACCATAATTAATTATATATATTAATTAATTTTGATCTCATAAATTATTTATAATCAATTGTACTATTTATTAAACTAATATTTTAACAAATAAGTAATGAAAATCACTTAATTAAAAATTATAAAATAACAATTAAAAAATAAAGATGTGCATAAAAAAGAAAATGCCTCAAAAATTTTAAAAATAATTGAAGCTTGATTAATTTATAATATAAAAATAAAAACTTTTATCTAAGAATTTTATAAAATTTTTATATTATAAGTTGCACAACGTACGAGTTTTTAACTAGTTATATATTCAGTGGTGTTAGTTATTGATTTCTTCAGTTATCTATTTGTAAAAATAAAAACTAAAAATTTGAAAATCAAGGGGTTATTGTAACACTTTATTTTTTTTAAATGTTTATAGATAAATATAAAAAATCAAAAATAATTTTGAAGAGTTTTTTAATATTTATTTTCTGAAGTCTTAAGCAAACAAAAAATGTCTAGTTCTCTTAAATATGCTAGTTTTTTTATTTTTGGTCCTCTTATTTTTAAAATATTTATTTATAAATATAAAATTAAAAATAAGTTTAAAGTGTTTTGTAATATTTTTTAAAGAATAAAAAATTATAAAGTTATCAAACATGCTAATTTTTTATTTTATTTTAAAAATATTTATAACATATATGAAAGGAAGATAAAATGTTTTCTAAAAATATTTTATAATAATTATTTTTAAAATTTAAAGAAAATAAAAAATAAAATAAAATTAGTAATAAGCTCTTAGAAATTATTTGACATCATTATGGTTTTCTATTTTTATATTATATTTTAAATTTTTAAAAGTGTAATGATAGTGACATTCTAAAAGTGTTGTAATATTTCCCTCATTAATTTTATTAAGAAATTTTAAGACTACAAAAAAAAAAAAGGATAAAATGATAAAAAATGAGTTTCAGAACACTTTTAAGGATTATCAACATTATCACTCTTTTTCTTCTAAAAAAAGATTATCATTCTTTTACAACATTATTTTTAAATTTATAAAGAAATATTTTAGAAATTAGAAATTCTAATTTTCAAAACATTATTTTTCATTTTTACAAAAAAATAAAAAGTGTTAATTACCCGATTTAGTAATTTGCTGACCCATAAGTGTTTTTTTTTTTTCATAAACCCATCAAAGTGTTAGAATAGCGATCGCATCGGAAGGAAAAAGCAAAGCAAAACGGTAGGAGGAGGCACCGTTTTCAGTTCCTCAAATCGATCAAATACACAAGAAAAACACAGAGAAGAAATGTGCCTATAGAACATAGATTCTCCTGCTATACAATCAATCGTGGCTTCCACCCCAAGCAATCACTTATCAAATCCCTAAACAGGTCTTTTGCATGTTCTTTTCTTGCTCTCTATTGTTGTTAATTCCACAATCTCTTCATTTAAATCCCTTCCGTTCCATTATTATTATTATTATTATTATTATTATTTTATTTAATTACTTCTTTGTTGTGGTTATATAGTAAGTTAGTAATTCGGGATTAAAGATGAAAGCAGGAAGCGCGGCAAAGCTGATTGTTGATGCGCTGCTGCAGCGGTTCCTCCCCTTGGCCAGGCGTCGAATCGAAACTGCTCAAGCTCAGGTCTCTTTTAGTCCTACGGTTTTATATTTAGTGTATTTTTTTTTTTTTAAAAAAATTTGATTCTGTTTAAGATGGGGTTCCATCTCTAGCATGATATGAAATGAAGAAATTGCAAAATTGAAGTGTGGGGGTATTTTTGTTCAGGATGATCTATTGTTTTTATAGTGGACGGATTCTCAATTTCATCGTGTCATGTAATAGTGCTACTGGTACTTGCTCAGGGTGTAGTCGAGAAATCAGATAAATTTTGCAGCGGCATAGTTAGAAGTTCTTAGTAGCATAAATTGCCTACCGAAAAGTACTAAATTAAAAAAAATATTTATTTACTTTCTAATTTTAGAAAACTATATGTAAGTTTATTTTAAGTGCAATCTACAGTTGATTTTTCTCCCAAATGGTATAATTTTTTTAATTGTCATTGGTTAAAAATTTTGTATGCTTGTATCATTGTTAAAGGTGGTAATGGGTTATGGTTGTTGCAAGTAAAGTTATCGTTTGGTGGGTAGTAAGTGCATTCTTTATTTCTTGATCCAACATGGCATATTTTTAGGGAAGTGGAGTTTTCTTTGAAATGTGAAATAGGAGACAGAAGAGGATTTTATGGTTGACTTGCAGACTTTTCATTTGTATTTCTTTTGGTTATCTGTTAAGTGCTTGTTTTGCCTGAGGTGATTCATTTTATTTGTCTTGTGGAATTTGAACCTGGACTGTATGTTCTACTGTGTATTTGTTGCTTGTTTTTCTTGGACTCCAGGTAGATGGTTCTGGTGGTCATTAATGAACTATAGAAACGATAAATGACTTTGACTAAAAGATCAAGGCGAAACTTAACTGAATAAGTTTTAGCCTCTTGAGAATACATTGACTGGTGTGGTATGAAATTTGCTGGATTATGTTTTGCTGATCAATTATTCAGCTCTTATTTTATTAGCTCTTCTAAGATCTTCTGTAATATGTCCCTACCATTCTCAAGAAGCAACAGATGATTGTCAAACTGAGAAGAATCATTCAACAGCATTCTCATCTACTGGTTTTCTCATCTTTATTAATTGGGGGATATTATCCAGGTGTATTAGTAGAATTTAGGCTTTCAAAAGTTTTGGAGTGTCTTTTTGTGAAGCTTTTGTCAGCATCTTACTTATGTTCCTAAACCCTTTTTCTTTTGCTGACTGTGATTGGAAAGTTAAGATTACTTCCCAAGTAAAACCTTTTATGATTTGCAATTCCAGCAACGTTAATCGCAATAATATGCTCCATATGAGTAGACCTAATAAAGTAACAAGGCTATATGTTTAAATATTTTTTGTTTTTGGCCATGGAGTCTTGAGTCTTATATTCATTTTCTTTGTATTATTTGTTGCTTGGTCCATTCACTACCAATTATCTGGTATTTTTTTAAGAACAATGTGTTTCCCCAAAAAAAATTTACAGGATTAATGAAAGCTGAATTTAGATATTTTGGATTGAATATGGTTAGAAGATTTTACTGCTGTATCATGCTTATGATTTGGTGTATTTGATTCTAATGGAATTCTTAATGTTGGTTGACACTCATAGAATGAGTTGCACATTTTTATTGCTATTACATGGGGATATGCAGGATGGACAATATCTTCGACCATCGGACCCTGCCTATGAGCAGGTTTTGGATTCATTGGCTATGATTGCTCGACATACTCCTGTACCTCTTTTAGAAGCTCTTCTTAGATGGAGAGAGAGGTAATTACTACAGTCCCACCTGGAGTTTCTTGTTACTGTTATATTGCATTTATTGTTATTTATTATGAATTTAATAGTTAAAGTTCAAGTGTTATCCTCATTCTTAGCAAGAAGAATAAGAATTATTTATCCTTCTGGTTAAAGGTTAGGTTTCATTTGCAATTTCAATTTTGTGAAATAAACCTTGATTTGCATATTGTCAAGTGCCTACAAGGTCCTGCTCTTCATGTGTCCACAGGAAATGGATGGGAAATGCAGAAACAAATTAGAAGTTTAACAAGTTTCTGTCTCTGTGTGTGTGTGTGTGTGTGAGAGAGAGAGAGAGAGAGAATTTAATGCAACTCAACCAAGACCAAAGTAAACTAGGTTGGAGAGAGAATGTGAGAAGACAATAGAGAAACAGATAAATATTCGATTCCAAAATGGTCAGGCTGAAGAGTGTTGAATCTGTTGTGTACGAAAGATGGTATTTCTACACAATAGTTTAAATTTTCTTGATCTTGGAACATCTAGATAGGCAAATATAAGTCGTGGGAAGGAGATACAGTGGCATTTTGAGGATAGATATAGTCACTTCTTTAGGATTACTTTTTCTGGGATAAGAATGATTAATTAAAGCACCACTTGTACTCAAATTTATCAGTCTATTGGTGCAAGTTCTTTGAATGAAGCTTGTTTGGCATCTCAAAAGTGCAACATTTTACTTTTTGAAGTGTGTTCAGTACTAAACTATTGCATTCCAGATGATGATGGGAAGACCAAGTTACCTTACATAGGTTTTCTACTTATGTGGTATTGAAGTGTGAACGATGGAGAAAATTGGAGGGGATATGAAAAAGGTTGAAGCATCTATATGAGGGTTCAAAAAAGATTTGGAGACTTTTAATATCTCTGACACTCTCTTGTGAAAGGCTAATGGGGTCAGAGTGACGCTACATATTCACCTTGTCAGTATGTTAAAAAATTTTTAGTCATAGCCTTATGGGGGCATTCAAGATTTGAACTTTGGACTGTGGTATGCTATGATAACATAGGAAAGAATGCTAACCTAAAAGTTCAAGCTTGTAAATGAGGTCCGAGAATTGATTTTAATCTCTCTTACAATGACCAAGCATTTGTATTTCCTCTATGGATTGCCTCTATCTGCTAGTCCATGTTGGGAATGTATCTATCTGTCTATTTAATAAAATCTCATCATAGGTGAGTCAGATCTGCCAGAGAAGAAACTACAGCATATGCATGGTGAAACTTGCTGATTTCCAAAATTTATTTTCTTTTATGAAGGACTCATTATGCAAGTATAGTGATGCAGGGAAATAGTAGGCCATTTTATTCCTCTATGGGTGGAAATCAATCTATTTTTGCATTTTGAACAGACCCTTCTATCTTTGTTTAAAATGTGGGATATTTTACTTTCCTTAAAGTTACTTGGTAAATATACTTAAATAGAGGATTGGATTGCAATCAATGCAATAAAAAATAATGAAACTACAAGACCAGATAGAAGCAAGCTTCAACTATAAGGACCAAATGCTTTTTGTCCCCTTTGTCTCATTAGATGGCACATCATTGTAGCAATGTCGCAACTCTGAGTTGGCATTGTCATTCTACCTCTGATATTACAAATTATCTTCATCTTCATGGGCTGACAATTGCAGTGTGCTAAGAGTTTTTCTCCCTTTATTGCATTTTTGTTGCAGTGAATCTCCTAAAGGTGCAAATGATGCGTCTACCTTCCAAAGAAAGGTTAGTTAAGGGGTACTGCATGCTTAACAAAATGTGAGTGTGTGTATATAGAAAGAGAGAGAGAGAGAGGGAGAGAGAGAGGGGCCTGTATGGTATCAATTTTCTTTTCTTGGTTTTGGCTGTTGTTGTCCAACACTAAAAAGTTCTATCCTGGAAAATGGGTTTGTGGTTTTTACTTGTTCTAGCAATCTGTTTTTCTGTCTTCAGACGTCTAGTTATAAAAATTAATATGTTTTAATAGTATGATTTCCTTTGATAATTGGACAATAAATATCAAAAGCCAAAAACATCACGGAAGGTGAATGGGCCTTTAGTTGATGTCCCAATTAATATTTTAATGACACTGTTTCTTAATTGTCAACATGCTAATGCTGGCCTTTTCTTTATGGAAGATTCATAAGGTAGAAGGAAAAAAAAAATTGCCAAAATAATTTTTTTTAATGAAAGACCACTTCATTTGGGAAATATAATTATCTTTTTCTGCCTAGAGAAATGTAGTTACTATTTTATTTTCTATTTATTTGGTAGGGATGATGTAATATGCTATAAAGATATACGATTGTTTGATTTAGAGTTTAATACTATCTTTAAATGGAATCAGCTTGCAGTGGAGTGTATTTTTTGCTCAGCATGTATTCGTTTTGTGGAATGCTGTCCTCAGGAAGGACTTACTGGTTTGTTCACAATATTCTTTGGTTGCTAGTCTTTTTGAATTTGTATTTCATAATAGTTAAATAAAATAACTTGTGCTTTCATTGCAGAGAAGCTTTGGTCTGGGCTTGAAAATTTTGTTTTTGACTGGCTAATCAATGCTGACAGGTGCGGCTGTCATTATGTTGTTAGGAGATTTTAAAACATTTTTTATGATACAAAAGATATCTGCTTCACTTGCAAGACAAGTTTTGAACATATGAAATGGAAAATCTGATTATCAATGGCTCTGCTAAAACTCAGAATTATTTTTGTCTCGTTGGAAGTTTCATCCTGTCTCTTTTGTGGAAAATTTTATATGAGCTGCATTAACTGTGAAAATTTGCATCAGTAGGTCTCTCTTAAATGTGAGGATCACAAAATTTATGATCAAAATTTATTTGTTATAACACTGTTCATAGTGCTTACCATGCCTTTGATGTAGAATGATGCATGTAATAGACATTCAGAAATTAGGTCCTTTTTCTCTAATGTCATGGTATATGAATAAAAACTTTTGAGAATCCAATATAAAAATTGTATTCCTAAAACTCAAATGGTTCCTGCAGTCATCTGTTTGTAGGTGCACTCAGTAAATTCTTGTTACAGGGTTGTTAGCCAGCTTGAATATCCATCATTGGTTGATTTGCGAGGACTACTTCTTGACTTAGTTGCTCAACTCTTAGGTGCCTTATCTCGTATCAGGTAATCATGACACTTAGATTCTTGACACCGTATTTTCTTAAATTCAGTTATTCCAAACTACTGATAATATTTTTTTTTTCAATGCTGAACTTCTTAAATTTGTCTTATATTATGTTTGAAATTACAGATTTAAGTTTTCTTTTATGTATAAATGAAGTCAGTACTCAGTATAAATTCATTTCACAGTGAATTTGGCTTTTCCTATAGGTCTATCCCTGATCAAGTTTGGCACACTTTGCCTACTTGTTTCAGCTATGCATCTGGTTGACTTTTTTATCACCCTTCAGAGCTTATATGCCATATTTTGTGGAATGGCATTTTACTGCTATGAATATATGAAATTGTTGTCTTTTCTGACTCATTCTGTGCTAGATGCACTATTCTATTAGAGGACCGAAAGTACTTCTGTTTCGCTTCTGCAGACACTCAAATTTCTCTTTGTTGGTGTATAATAGCATCCATCTTATTATGTCTTCATCGAACTGCAGAATCCTAGCTGAAATACAAGCCATGAAATGAAAAGAATAGAAAAGAAAATGCAGGACCTCTATTCTTTATTCCTTGAATATGGGCTCAGATATCTTAAAAAGGGATCTGTAATATTACCTGAGAGATTATGATGCACAACAATAAATGAAGCTTAATACAGTTGACCTTTTTGTGTTCCTTCCTGTTCAGCTTTATATACGGTTTTGTAATTGCATCCAAATTTGGTAAGGTTAAGTTATAGAACGATAAATAGTGTCATAAATGGCAGTTTTTTCTAAATACAGCTTAATGTTGTTCTAGCGTTTGAGATAATAGAACGCCCCTAAGGTGAGAGCAAGAAAAAAAAGGTGGAGAATATATCTCAGTCTAAGTCTGTCTTCTTTTCTAACATTTGATGGTTGAAATTGAAAGCTTATGAACAATCTCCAATTAAAGGTGTAGTTTGAGACTAGCATACGTGCATGCTCATTAGTTGATGGCTCAAGTATCGTCCGAGAGTCTTATGTTAGAAGCAGGTGTAAATTTTATGTTTTTTTTTCCCTCCCCGTACTTGTGGAATAAATAATTATAAAGTTTTTGTGGTGTTTAATTTTTCCCCCTTCTACAGGTTTAGTTCTGTAACTGAACGTTTTTTTATGGAATTAAACACTCGTCGAATTGATACCAGTGTTGCCCGAAGTGAAACACTTAGTATTATCAATGGGATGCGGTATCTAAAACTTGGGGTATGTGTATAATTAACTTCTTCAAGAGGTAAATGGCAAGAAACAAGGATTTAATGATACAAGTGAAAATTGCCAGGTTAAAACTGAGGGAGGACTGAATGCATCGGCTTCCTTTGTGGCAAAAGCAAACCCTCTTAACCGAGCTCCACATAAACGCAAGAGTGAGCTTTACCATGCTCTATGTAATATGCTTTCAAATATCCTTGCTCCACTAGCAGATGGCGGAAAAAGCCACTGGCCCCCATCAGGTGTAGACAATGCACTTACCCTGTGGAATGACGCCGTTGGACGAATAAGACTGCAACTTATGCATTGGATGGACAAACAAAGCAAACATATAGCTGTGAGTGAATGTCAGAACATCTACTTCTTTCCTAGAATTTGAAGTGTTTGGCAGAGTTATTATTTGATTATAGATATATAAACTGGTCTCTTTTATTTGAATTTTTTCCCCCTTTTAAAATTGAGACAATAAGCTGCAGTTCTCTAAGATATTGTAGTGTAAATCCAAAGCATGAAAAGGTTGTTTAACATAATTCTATTTGATGTAAAACTATTTTTTTCTCACGTGTCATTTAGAAGAATTCATAGGGAATCCCCTAACTCTTTGGCTGAATCTTCTACTGTAATATTTTTTTAATTCACTTATGAGGTCAAATAGGCTTCTTTCACTCCTTGAAGCCTTAAATTATCCCATCCTCTTAAATTCTAGGTCACTGTTTAAATGCATCAGAACAGCATTGTTTGACTCGCTAGTGCTTCCCATTTCACAATATCTTTCGAAAGCAATGATGTATTTTGGGAATGACAAATATGTTGTTGGGAATGATGAGTACTTTTACTGTTTGATCAAGTTACTGTACCAGTTTGAATTATTTATGTAGCTTATACCCCCCCTTTCTCTCTCTCTCTCCCTCTCTTACACCTCCCTCTCAAAAAAAAAAAAAAAGAAAAGTGGGTTCTACCTCAGCTATTCATCTTCGTGTTGATAAGTAAGAATGAACTTGTTGATTTCTTGGTCGGGTTAAGGAAATTTCCTTGTCTACAGGCTTGAGTGGGCCTGCTAGAGGCCTTGAGCATCTAAGTTAATCCAAAATAGATTTAGTGAGCATTTTCTTGAAATATATTGAAGACTTTCAGTGTTAGGAACTGAGTCCCAATTGTAACGTATCATTTGAGCAACTTTTACGTGCATGTGCTGGGTTAATTGGTTCAAACGTTTTTCAAGATATAGAAGTCTTTTTATCTTTTATATTTGTAGCATAACATTTACACTGCAACTCCTCCTCCTTGCAAGTATTTTGGACAAACCACTTTGTATCACATGCTTCCAAATTGATGGACATTTAAATGGAACTATAATAATTAGTTCAAGTTTGAATACGCGATATTTTGTTATCTGAATAACCAACCTGATTATTCAACTAGTTTCACAATGATTATTGAGCTTGAACAACTAGCTCAAATATGAGGTTTCATTGGGTTGATATGGATTAGCCTTTTCAATCATGAAATTTGACTTTTAGCAGTCGTCATGGTCACAGCTTTATCCTTCCTTCTGAGATCACAAAGGCTCTGTATGGAGGGTGACTGGTAATTGTGGGTCTTTCACATATTGTTATGATTGTTTAGTTTTTTCTCTTTACTATATCCCGTGAAATCTTTATCATGGAATTTTAGATTTAGTTTTAGTTTTGCTGTCTTGCTCTTTCATCTTTTTTGTCCTCAATTGTAATTTTTCCTTTTAGTTTCATTTATGGTAATTTCATTTCTCTCTGCAACTTCACTATCTACTCCCACACCCCCCCCCCACTTCGGTCCCCCTTACTACCTCCCTCCCACATACATTCCCAGCACTTCTGCATTGTATTTTCTTTTATCCTCACATGAATGATTCAATGTGTTAGGTTGGTTATCCTCTTGTGACTCTTCTCCTTTGTCTTGGTGACCCTCAAACATTCCACAACAACTTAAGTTCTCACATGGAGCAACTCTACAAGCTTCTAAGAGTAAGTTCTTGATCACTTAAACTTCTTTCTGGGGACAGGCAATGAAAGGTACATTTGATACATTTTTCCTTTCTGCTTCTGTCATAAGTTGGTGGTTTGTAGAGCAGTTGGGCAGTGCCAGAGTCTTAGAAGTCTTCTTAAAGTGTCGTGTTATATTATGTTTTGATTATGCAGGACAAGAACCATCGATTCATGGCCTTGGACTGTCTTCATCGAGTTTTGAGGTTTTACTTGAGTGTTCATGCTGCTAGCCAGGCTCCAAATCGTATATGGGATTACTTAGACAGTGTGACTTCTCAACTGTTAACAGTTTTGAGGAAAGCAATGCTTACTCAGGATGTCCAACATGACAAACTTGTTGAGTTCTGTGTGACTATCGCTGAGCATAACCTTGATTTTGCCATGAACCATATGATATTGGAATTGCTGAAACAAGATAGTCCAAGTGAAGCAAAGGTTATCGGTCTTCGTGCTTTGCTTGCCATTGTTATGTCACCTTCAAGCCAGCACATTGGTTTAGAAATATTCAAAGGTAATTGATTACTGGTCATATCATACACGCTTTCATCATGGTATTTAGACTATCTAATTAGCATCATTGCTGCAGGGCATGATATTGGCCACTACATACCAAAAGTTAAGGCTGCAATTGAGTCGATTTTGAGATCTTGTCATAGAACCTATAGTCAGGCCCTTTTGACATTTTCAAAGACAACAATAGGTAACATTTTTTTCTGAAAGTATATAGAATCTCTGTGTATGGTAGAAATGAGTTTTTCAGCTATTTTTTGCATAATGTCATAAAAGGACAAACATTTAGCATCATAATGGCTTTGTTGACTAATCTGGTGTCTACTTGAGTTCTGTTATAATTTTTTGTTCTTTTGCATCTTGTTAATAGAATTCGATATTTTGATTGATGAATTTGCTTTGAAAGGCCATGGATTGATAAAAGGCATGGTAGCTGCTTAACTAAGTCCTTTAACTATTCTTAATCGTTTTGTACTTTACGAATATCAAGATATATGTAAATATGAACTTTGCGCTGTTTGAGCCAAGAATTGGCTCCAATATGATGCTTGTTTTTCATTTTGAAATTTGAGCACAAGCCTAGTCTGACTGGCCCATTGTGTTCTACAAGAGCTTATTTAGCTGACCCCAACTAGTTTAATATTATAGATAGTTAAGACTTGGCTTGTTTTAGAAACAAAAAGAAATCAGTAGCCTAAAGAGTGATGCTGATAGGTGTAAAGATAATAAGTTAACAATGCTATAATTAATTTCTATAGGGTGGTACTGGTAGTAGTCTACAGATCTGCATTATTGCGGCATTATGTTCCAATTTTTAGCACTGTGCACATACTCTCTTAAGAGCCATTCTGTTTATAAACATGGTTGTTCTTTGCATTGTATTCCTCTTTGAGCTACAATGGCACATAAAGAATGAACCATATGCTTCTTAGATGCTGTAACCAAGGAAAAGTCCCAAGGACTCTTTCGGTCGGTCCTGAAGTGTATACCATACCTGATAGAAGAAGTTGGGAGAAGTGATAAGATCACTGAAATAATACCACAACATGGGATAAGTATTGATCCTGGTGTCCGTGAGGAAGCTGTGCAAGTACTAAATCGCATTGTTAGATACCTTCCTCATCGTCGATTTGCAGTTATGAGAGGGATGGCGAACTTCATACTTTGGCTTCCTGATGAGTTCCCTCTTCTTATTCAAACTTCACTAGGACGCTTGTTGGAACTCATGCGTTTTTGGAGAGCTTGCTTACTTGATGATAAACTAGAATTTGGTGCTGATGGTGCAAAGCGCAGGGGACAGGGAAATGACCGATTTAAGAAGTCTTCTTTTCATCAATCAGAAGTGATTGAGTTTCGTGCATCTGAGATTGATGCAGTTGGTCTTATCTTCCTTAGTTCTGTGGATAGCCAAATTCGGCATACATCTTTGGAGTTATTGCGCTGTGTACGTGCATTAAGGAATGACATACAAGATCTTTCATTACGTGAGCAGGTGGACCATAACATGAGACTTGAACCTGAACCAATATTCGTAATTGATGTTCTAGAAGAACATGGGGTAAGCTATAGTAATGACTAATTTTTCCATCCTTTGCAGTTTTTTACTTAGTTTAGTTTGAGGTGAACTCTTGAGACTGTAAATTTGTCCTTATTTTTAATGCGTTGAATGTCATAGGATGACATTGTTCAGAGTTGCTATTGGGATTCTGGGCGTCCATTTGATTTGAGACGAGAATCTGAAGCAATTCCTCCTGAAGCGACTCTGCAGTCTATAATATTTGAGAGTCCTGACAAGAACAGGTGGGCTCGGTGTCTTAGTGAACTTGTCAAATATGCTGCTGAGCTTTGCCCAAACTCTGTTCAGGAAGCAAAGTAAGTAGCACCTAATTTTCCTGTATTAATGTTGCATTTTTTTCCCCTGGAATCATATTTTATTGTCTTTTACATAGCTGTTTTCAAATATTAATGCACTGCTCTCTCCAAGTATTTTTTTTTTCTAAGAACAGGGTAATTAAACTTTTGCATCATATCCAAGGTGGATCATTGAATTTCTGGCACTTTTGGAGTGTTATAAAGCTGAAAAGGTTTAGCTGATTTGTGCAATTTTGGGTTATCTTATGTGAATCAGGATGTGCTAACTATGTTGGTTGCTTCTGACCTGAATACAAGTTTACTGAAGATGTAACATATAGGCTATTAGGTTGACCTGGATATAAAAGAACAAAGTGAAATATATGCTTAATAAATGGTGCAGAAGGCACGAATTTTACCCGGATTATGTTGCTGCTATTTTTCCTGCATTTTCCTTATGTTTAATAGAGTTTTTCTTGTTAATCAATTTCTGGCTGTAGAAGAAGACACACGTAGTCATTATAGGTAAATTTTGATTGGCAGGGTTGAGGTTGTAAAACGTCTTGCCCATATCACGCCTATGGAGTTAGGCGAAAAGGCTCATCAGTCACAGGAAGCAGACAGCAAGCTGGATCAGTGGCTCATGTATGCCATGTTTGCATGTTCATGTCCACCAGACAGTAGAGAAGCTGGTGGCTTAGCAACAACCAAAGATCTTTACCATCTCATTTCCCCTTCTCTAAAATCTGGATCTGAAGCAAATATAGTAAGTATATCTTACAAGAAAAGGTTTTTATATTTTTATTTTAGTAAATGTATTGTCATAGTAATGAAGAAGTTAGTTATGAAAATTAGGAAAATGTACATTGGCATTTTTGGGGGCTCCCCCCTCCCCATCTTCTTAGCTCAGGATGACATGATTAGGTATTCTCTTCTGTTTGTCCCTTTGCTAGTCCTTTTTACAGGTTTCTGACGTCCCCTTTTGCTTTAGAAACAGGTGACATGAATTAATTAAGATCGTTTTCTTAGGTTGGATCTGGATGATAATGTCATTGTAAAATAGAGTTGGTAGTTTCTAACTTGACCCAAACTCACCAGAAAAATTGACCCGAAGTCAATCCGAAAGGAAATCCAAAATGACCTGAACCTGAAATGGTTTGAAAATTTTCAAGTCAACCCTGACCTTGACATGATTCCATCTATGTGTCAATCAGAATTGACCCATGAGTTTGACGCAATTTAAATTATTAAAAATATTTAAAATTTATTTAAAAATTTAAAAAACATTTTCTTCATTTTCAATTCTATATATATTTAATTCAATTGCTCTTTTTCATTATGTATAGTCATCGTCTAAAAAGAGATAAATTATATTTAATTTATTAAGCATTAAAAGAAAATAAAAAATTTTAATCAAGTTTTGTTTATGTATAATCTACATGATTAAAAATAATTTTTAATAAAGAAAATTATTACTTTTTAAATATGAGACATTTTTGCCTAAATAATAAAGAACCTAAATAGACATTTTAAAACATATTTAAAAAAAGCAAAACAAATGACCCAGTCTGACCCAGACATTGTTTTTAAAAATAAACCCAAAAGGACTCGACCGGACATATTTGCCACCTCTATTGTGGAATAAATTGAGCCGAAAATTTGTATTGCTACTTATTGTATATTTCTGTTATCAAGTTTTGAATGGTTATGCTATCTTTGTTAAGGGAAGAGTAGAAACATGTTTTTAAGGTGAGAGAGAAAAGGAAGTAAAGGTGTCATAGTTGCCCTCTCATTGTTTGGATGTTTCAATACAGATATGTTTGAAAAGAATAATAATATAACTTTCACCTATTTGGTAGAAGGATGGATGGTGAAGGAAGGAATGTGTTGTGATTATAAACTTGGAGGTGTTCTTTTTGCCATTAAACATAGAAAGAAAATTGAGGTTAAACTTGTCTGGATAGTCACGACATCTATATTTCAGTGCTTTTCTGGATTTCTCTCATATCCTCTCAATCTGAAATATAATAATATTGAGGCAGTAGAGGTAATTTGACCTTTGTCAACTAGGGTTATGGAGTCATCTTTCCTTCTTTTTCATTTGCCTTCCTCATACCACACTCAGTATTACAATTTGAAAGAATATGCAGATTGAATTATTACTAAATGTGCCCTAGTGTCGAATTAAATGCCATCAGAATACGGTATCTGGATTGGGTTAGATAACCTTTATTTTCCTATTGCACAGAGCTTTACATCCAATCAAATATCATAAGCTTGATGTTGAAGGTAACAAATGTGTTGATGAATTATAAGACATTTGTGTCTTCATTCGAACTCGTGTATGAGTGCCGCTAATACTTGATGATGGTTGCTGTATCTCCATTCTACCTTTCGTGATCAGGAATCTGAACCTCTCTCACTTCCTGCCTCCATCCACCCCCCCCCCCCCTTCTCTCTCTCTCATATCTATGGCCATTTGGTTAGCTTTCCTTTGTATACTATTATAGTTATCTTTTCTGTCCCAATTCCTCGTCAGGAAGCACTACTCTATGTTCTGTTGGAATTTATTGGCTTGTACAGATGACGTTGAGAGTTGAGAGTCCAAATTTTCCTACTAATATTGTCTATTAACATGTGACTTCTGACTGTTATGAATTTGCAATATGTTTTCTATACTATTCTAAGTATTTTAGCAAAAATCCAAAGTGCTTATATGTTTTGGTCAACTATATATGCCCATGAGCATTTCCTTTAGAGTCCCTTTTCCTTTTGACATCCTACTGGGAGGTTGGTCATTGGGATGGATGCAGGGTCTGGGACTCTGGATGCAGCATGGTGCTATAAAAATAAGCTTTATATGTTATAAGAAATGCACTTGGAACCAGTTTGAGGTAGTTTTGCACAGAAATGGACATGCAGCTACTACTCCTATTCCTCTTTAACTAATAAGAAGGATTTTGTCTTGTATGCTATGTATCCCAAATTCCCTTTCTTGTTTTAAGATTTGTCATTAATGCTTGAATTGATTTTTTTCTTTTTTTAATTTCAGCATGCAGCCACCATGGCTCTTGGTCATTCACACTTGGAAGCTTGTGAAATCATGTTTAGTGAACTTTCATCTTTCATTGATGAAGTTTCTTCAGAAACTGAGGGAAAAACAAAGTGGAAGGTACAGATTTATCATAAAGTTCTTTAAACATATGTATGTATATATCATATGTATGTATATATTCTCTTTGAACTGTCATTTGTTCTTAAAAACTTAAACTCATATACCAAGCTTAGCATTGAAAAACTGCTGGTCGGAAAAATATGTTATTTTGCCATGCTGTATAGATGAGTGATAATAATATACCAAATTAAATGGGTAATTTGTACCAATAGTTATTGAACTATGACCAAAATTTTATTATGAACATTAAAAAGATCGATTTTGTTTAATTGGTATTTTAAATATCAGCTTTATTTCAATTAACATAGTATGGAAAAATTAAGGATCTCATAATCACAACAAGACCCACAATCAAATAACATAAATATAGTAATTCAATTTCAATTCTATATAATTGTGAAATAAAAAGACCAACATCAATTGCCACCTTGCGGTCTGGTTACCTTAGATCTTCAATTTGACCAGATTATGTTAATCGAAACAATAATCTTATTTAAGTGACCTAATTGAACAAAACCATTCTTTAGTGATCACAATAGAATTTTGGCCGTAGTTTAGTGACTATTAGGACGAATTATCCCAAGAACAATTCAGCAGTTGTGCTTTGAGGCAATTATCAATTCTTAGTTCTGAACTCACATTCTTGACAAGCATATAGGAATGAAGACTTCATACCTTAGGTACATATGACCTTTTGAGGAAGTTCAAATTAGTGAATGTTATCAACTGCTTTTGGAGAGCAAAAATGACTATTTAAGTCAACTAGTATGGTTGAATATGGTCCTTGGGGTTTTCCGAACCAAACCGAAAATCAGACCGAAATAAGTACTGGACTGAAAATATAGAAAAAGAATTGACTGAGATTAATTTAAAATTGTCCTGATCTTGGTCCTTTTTTAAGAACTGTACCGAGGACCAGACCGAAACTGAACCGAAACCGAACTGAGCTGAAAAATCGATTATATATATATATAATTTTAAGATCTTATATTAATTTAATACATGTATATGTTATATATTTAAATAAAAATATAAAAATTAAATATTATAAATATATTGTATATTTGTACACTTGAATATTACTTAATATGATTCTTTTTATAATTATAAAGTTATATTTTTATTAATTTTATGCATTCAAAATAAATAATTTTATGTTATAGTATATTCTATAATATTTAAAAGGATAGTTTTATGAATAAAATGGAGTAAAATAATTATAATTATGAAATTTTTAAAAAAATAAATTTAGGACCGAATTGAAAATAAATAATCAAATAGCGCTGAAGAACTGAAGTGGAACCGGGCCAATTTTCAGTTCAGTCCGGTCTCGGTCCTTCAATTTTTGAAGGACTAGTTCTTTGGTCTGGTTCCAGGGTTTTGAAAAACCCCTGACCAGACCGGACCATGCTCAAACCTATCAACTAGAGTGTTGCAGCCAGTTGTGCTTATGGACGGCCAGGTATTGTGAGTGAAAGAATTGTTAGGATGAATTCATTGGCAAGGTTTGAGCCCTTTTTGATTAGTTGCATCAAGTATTGTGTTGCAACATCTTGGATTCTGTATGCCTAATTGATGCAGTTCCCATTTAATTGGTCTCTGAATACCTTCATGAATAATTTAGTTTCATTGACAGCATCCTTTTAAGAATATTGATTTTGAAATCAGAATATCTGGACTAGTGCTGCTTCAGTTTTTTGTTTCTGGTTCAGTTTCCAGTTTGTTCTCAATATGTCATTGTTATAATGTGCCATTTTAATATTACATTCACGAATTGATCAAGGATTAGTCATTCCTCTTTTTGGACTAGGTAGTCAAAGCCTGATCACTCTCACTGGTTTGAAACTTGTAACACCACTTGCCCATTAATTCCTAACTATTATTTAATACTAACGTGAACTAAAAAAAGATCTTTGTGCGGCATTTACTATAAATTTCTTAGTTTCCTATACTTTGGATTTTTGTCTGGACAACTAACAGAATATCCCATCATATTACTGCAGTCTCAAAAATCTCGTCGTGAGGAACTGCGAATCCACATTGCAAATATATACCGTACTGTTGCTGAGAAAATCTGGCCTGGTATGCTGAGCCGAAAACCCGTTTTCCGTCTCCATTACCTCAGATTCATTGATGAAACAACCAGACAAATCTTAACATCACCAGCTGAGAGCTTTCAAGAAATGCAATCTCTTCGTTATGCGCTTGCTTCCGTTTTAAGGTCTCTTGCTCCTGAATTTGTTGAGTCAAAATCAGAGAAATTTGACCTCAGAACTAGAAAGCGACTATTTGATCTGCTTTTGTCCTGGAGTGATGAAACTAGTAGTACTTGGGGGCAGGATGGTGTTAATGATTATCGACGTGATGTTGAACGTTACAAGGCTTCACAACATAACCGGTCAAAAGATTCTATAGACAAAATTTCATTTGATAAAGAGCTAAGTGAACAAATTGAGGCAATACAGTGGGCATCTGTGAATGCTATGGCTTCACTTTTGTATGGGCCATGCTTTGACGACAATGCTAGAAAAATGAGTGGCCGGGTAATATCTTGGATCAACAGTTTGTTCAACGACCCTGCACCCAGGGTTCCATTTGGTTACTCTCCATCAACTCCATCTTATTCCAAGTACACAGGTGAAGGTGCACGTGGAGCTACTGGTCGAGAGAGACATAGAGGTGGCCAGCATCGTGTTTCCTTAGCAAAATTGGCTTTAAAGAATCTTCTTCTTACAAATTTGGACCTTTTTCCATCTTGCATTGATCAGGTAATGCTTTGCACTTTGATAGTGGTGCATGCATCACATTACAGTGTGAAATTCTGAAGCTGATGGCTGATACCGAATGCTTCATATTTCAATTTCAAAAATTGAGAACATCCGGAGTGGTTGGAATCTGATGGCCTAATTGCATAACATCTGTGGATTTTTGAATGCTGGTTTTATTTGCCTTTTTGTCATTCATTCATTTTGCTTTGTCATCCATTCATGCTCTGGGCTTAGCCCTTACTCTCCTGTCTTTTCTCTTGTAGATGTAATCAGTCACAGCAATTTGCAATTTATATATCATAAGATATTAATTTATTATTTTCTTTGCCAGTGCTATTATTCAGATGCTGCTATAGCAGATGGTTACTTCAGTGTGTTGGCTGAGGTCTACATGCGTCAGGAAATACCAAAATGTGAAATACAGAGGCTTTTGAGCTTGATCCTCTACAAAGTTGTGGACCCAAATAGACAAATCCGTGATGATGCCCTTCAGATGCTTGAAACACTTTCTGTCCGTGAGTGGGCTGAGGATGGGATTGAGGGCTCAGGAAGCTATGGGGCTGCTGTTGTCGGCAACCTACCTGATTCCTACCAACAATTCCAGTACAAACTTTCATGTAAACTTGCCAAAGATCACCCTGAACTAAGCCAGCTTCTTTGTGAGGAGATCATGCAGAGGCAACTTGATGCTGTTGATATAATTGCACAGCATCAGGTCTTAACATGCATGGCTCCATGGATTGAGAATCTCAATTTCTGGAAACTCAAGGATTCAGGTTGGAGTGATAGATTACTGAAAAGCCTTTACTATGTAACATGGCGACACGGTGATCAGTTCCCTGATGAAATTGAAAAACTATGGAGCACAATTGCTAGCAAGCAAAGGAATATTAGTCCAGTATTGGATTTTTTGATCACAAAAGGAATTGAAGATTGTGATTCAAATGCATCTGCTGAAATAAGCGGTGCTTTTGCTACATATTTCTCAGTTGCAAAGCGGGTAAGTTTATACCTGGCTCGAATTTGTCCGCAACGTACAATTGATCACCTAGTTTACCAATTAGCTCAACGGATGTTGGAGGATAGCATTGAACCAGTTGTGCCAACTGCAACTAAGGGTGATGCAAATGGAAATTTTGTGCTAGAATTTTCTCGGGGGCCTGCCGCTGCCCAAATTGCATCTGTCGTGGACACCCAGCCTCACATGTCACCATTACTTGTCCGTGGTTCCCTTGATGGTCCCCTCAGGAACACTAGTGGAAGTCTGAGTTGGCGAACAGCAGGTGTGACAGGGCGAAGTGTCTCAGGTCCATTAAGCCCAATGCCTCCAGAGTTAAATGTTGTTCCAGTAACCACAGGAAGGTCAGGTCAGCTGCTTCCGGCATTGGTGAATATGTCCGGTCCTCTAATGGGGGTTAGAAGTTCAACAGGAAGTTTGCGGAGCCGTCATGTTTCTCGAGATAGTGGAGATTACCTCATTGACACTCCAAACTCTGGTGAAGATGGGTTGCATACTGGAGTTGGTATGCATGGGGTCAATGCCAAAGAACTTCAGTCAGCTTTGCAGGGGCATCAACAGCATTCTCTAACTCATGCAGATATAGCATTGATTCTACTTGCAGAAATTGCATACGAGAATGATGAAGATTTTCGTGAACATTTGCCTCTGCTTTTTCACGTCACTTTTGTTTCAATGGATAGTTCAGAGGATATTGTGCTAGAGCACTGCCAGCATTTGCTTGTTAATCTGTTATACTCGCTTGCAGGTCGGCACTTGGAGCTGTATGAGGTAGAAAACAGTGACAGGGAGAATAAGCAGCAGGTTGTTAGTCTGATCAAGTATGTACAGTCAAAGCGAGGGAGTATGATGTGGGAAAATGAGGACCCCACTGTTACAAGAACAGAGCTTCCAAGTGCGGCACTCCTATCAGCACTTGTTCAGAGTATGGTTGATGCTATATTCTTTCAAGGAGATCTCCGTGAGACTTGGGGCAGCGAGGCACTCAAATGGGCCATGGAATGCACATCAAGACACCTTGCATGCCGCTCACACCAGATCTATCGTGCATTGCGGCCTAGGGTCACTAGTGACACCTGTGTATCACTCCTTAGATGCCTCCACAGATGCCTAGGAAATCCAGTACCCCCAGTTTTGGGATTTATTATGGAAATTTTGTTGACATTACAAGTAATGGTGGAGAATATGGAGCCAGAAAAGGTGATCCTCTACCCCCAGCTCTTCTGGGGTTGTGTAGCCATGATGCACACAGATTTTGTTCATGTTTACTGTCAGGTGCTTGAGCTCTTCTCACGTGTGATTGACCGTTTGTCATTCCGGGATAGAACAACAGAAAATGTGCTTCTTTCAAGCATGCCTCGTGATGAGCTGGATACCGGTGGCGATGTTGGGGATTTCCAACGAATTGAATCACTAGCGTCATCCAGTGGGAACCTGCCTACATTTGAAGGGGTGCAGCCTCTTGTGCTTAAAGGCCTCATGTCAACTGTTAGTCATGGTGTCTCTATTGAGGTTCTCTCACGGATCACAGTGCACTCATGTGATTCTATATTTGGGGATGCAGAGACTAGGCTCCTGATGCACATCACAGGTTTACTTCCCTGGCTGTGCTTGCAGCTTAGCAAAGATACAACAGTGGGACCTGCTTCGCCACTTCATCAGCAGTGGCAAAAGCCTTGTTCTGTTGCGAATAATATTGCACTTTGGTGTCGAGCAAAATCATTGGATGAGTTAGCCACTGTTTTTGTGTCATATGCCCGAGGAGAGATCAGAAGTATTGAGAATCTCCTTGCTTGTGTCTCACCACTATTATGTAATGAATGGTTTCCAAATCACTCAGCTTTGGCATTCGGGCACTTGCTACGACTATTGGAGAAAGGGCCAGTAGAATATCAGCGCGTGATACTGCTGATGCTCAAAGCATTGCTTCAGCATACTCCCATGGATGCTTCACAAAGCCCACATATGTATGCAATTGTGTCCCAGCTCGTGGAGAGTACGTTGTGCTGGGAGGCGCTGAGTGTATTGGAAGCTCTTTTGCAGAGCTGTAGTTCTTTGACAGGTTCCCACCCTCATGAGCCAGGGCCATACGAGAATGGTGCTGATGATAAGATGCTAGCTCCTCAGACCTCATTTAAGGCTCGAAGTGGACCTTTACAGTATGCCATGGGATCAGGATTTGGCGCAGCTTCCATACCAGGTACACAAAGTGGAATTGAATCAGGAATTCCACCAAGGGAGGTCGCTCTGCAGAACACACGTCTGATCCTGGGGCGAGTACTTGACAAATGTGCACTAGGGAGGAGAAGAGATTATAGAAGGCTGGTGCCTTTTGTAACCAGTATTGGAAATCCATGATGGGCTGCAGATAATTGTTAATTGTACATGTTCACTCAGTGAGGTACTGGTTTTGTAAATAGGCATCGTAAATTAGATGTAGCAAGTAATGTAATGTTCAATCTCATTATTTTTAAGCCCCCTATTTACGTCTCTTTCTATCCGGAACTATTAGAGATATTTATTGCATCAAATTATCGTCCATCACTGTACAAAGGAGTAATACCAATAGCTGCTGTATTGAGGCTGCAATCAATTTAAAGCAATAACAATGAGGTTGATATCTCCAGATTATTCTAATTGCATCAGCTCCTTCCAACTGGAAAAATTGTTAAATTTGGTAGCTGAATTTCAAAATCCAAGATTATTTTATTGATGAGACATGTAGAAAATGTCAGGCTTACTCTCATGTTGCCACCACAACATGCTTTGCATGATAAAAGAAAAGGTTAGAAAAACAAACTGAAAATTCTCTTAGCACACCTTATCATTGACTAACATGAATCAAGAATTTTATGAGGATTCTTAACCTGCTCATAGAATTGATTTCCATGGGATTTGTGAAAATCCAGACGATGCTTATTTAAGTTACAAGCAAGCTTTACAAATCTTCTTCTTTCCAATTCTATGCGAAGTTGATATTAGATAATGCACTCCTAGAAAAGCTCATTAGAGAATTGAAGTAAATATCAAATAGGAAAATTATACGAGAAGGTTTTGTAGTTGACAAGAAGATTTCACAGGAAATATATTTACTACTTGGTCTACTCATATGCAGCTGATCCCAAGCCAGATAAAGAAGGGTTGCAGTGGAACATTTTCAGACCCCGACATGGCTGTAACCATCTAGGACACGAATGCATATAGCTGACCACAAATAGCTTGGGAATAGGCCTGGTTGAGTTTAATTGAGTCTTCTAAAAAATCCAAAATAAAACACAAACCACTGCAATAATGCACACACTAAGAGATCCAGAAAGGTTTAGAGACCTCAGTTGTCTTTGACAAAGACTTCATACATTGATCCAAGCGCTTATCTTATGAAACTTTCAACTCATTAGTGCTTGTTCTGCAAGACAACGACTTTGAAGCTGGATTGAAATGATTCTACCAATCTAAGATCCCATTGCTAAAACATGACCTTACCTCTTGGTTCATTTCACAGTATAAAAAACAGGATAGATCAATCACGATGCTATGAATTCTTTTTAATCAAGCCATGGATATCACTGTAGATAGCTACCACACTTGAGAACACGGCAAGGAATATCATGAAAATGCATAAGATCTTGCCCTTCTTTTTTGCTATATTGTGACGATTCCTGAAATGTCAAGGAGAAACATATTTCAGTGAGAAATCCCAGGATACCAGACAACAATAGTGCTGAAAAAACTCAAATTAAACAATTGTAAATAGCTCAATAACAACTCAATGTCTTGGCTCAAAAGATTATGTAGCCTAAAATCAAATGCTCACCATTAGGTCCAAAAGTACACTGTTATAGACCACTTCCATCGTGGAGTGAAAGACAAAAATGAATAATATAAATCCAAAGTTAAACAATGGACGCACACATCCATTTACCGATATTTGAAATTTAGACTTTAGAAAGCATAAAAAGCTGCAAAATACAACAGGCAAGACTATATGTATCCCGTCACATAATTACCCAATATCTTCCATTAAAACCTAGAAGGGTTAAGGGGTTCTGTGAGGCCACCATAAATTTTGGGCATGCCAAAGTGTTCAAGTGGTAACAAATTTTTATAAAATGCCCGATAAAAAAGATAAATTAGCTTTGATTGCAACTACCACAACCATAATGGGCCAAAAACAAAAGAAAATAAAGCAACTGCTTTTTATCCTCACTTCTGAACCAGTTAACAAATAACACCAAGGACGTAATGTATTTCTGTTCAATTATGAGTCTATGATAGAAGATTGTTGATTAATACCCCAATCATACTGGAGCTTTGAAGTACAGAATACAAGATCATTATCATTATATAAAAAGTCAATTCCCAGATCAATATCATACTAAGAATACAAATGATCATTCAACTTATGGTTCCAAGGTGCATGAATCAAACAAGTAGAAGCTCAGTTAGAAATACGGAAGTCCTATAAACAAACTTGGCACCTCTCTTAGAGACTGCTAATTATGTGTGGTTGGCCAGTATATAGCACCCAAAAGTTTCTGGGTAAAAGGATAAGAAACCATAAAGAACTCTACAAATAATTAGAAATGTAAGGGCACTACCCTATGTGGCAATGGGCACGCAACATAACAAGTGGTTGATTATTTCCCCATCCTATAACTAAATTTACTTAAAATTAAATTCTTACCCAGTTAATTCTTGTTTCAAAATGTAGAAGACCTTTCAATTTTTTCATGGGTTCATACCTATCCTAAATGACCTTTCTGCAAGCTAGAACATGTAAATTCAAATTAAGTATTAAAACAAATATATCTAGAAAAGAAGTGTTTAACATGCTAATTCAAGAAATTAAGTCATAAATGCACCTGAGAGTGATGGAAGCAGGAAAAATGAAACCAATGCCAACTGCAGCAGTTGCTCCAGTGATTTGGAAAGCATCCCAAATGCTTGGAATGAAATTAGCACCCACAAAGACAAGACTGATTAGCGCAATGGTTAGTGATGCAAATCTCATATTATCCTGATAAAGAGGCTGTGCTGAGGGAAATAGGAGGCCAACCAAGTTGAGTCTTAAGGGATAGAACACAATTGGAACTACAAGCATGAGATGAGTAGCATAACTAATATGGACCACATCATTAAGCAGGTAACTGTAACGAACACCAAGGTCAGTATCAAAGTTAGCCAGCACATCACCAAGAGTTTCTTCACCAAAGAAACCCAAAAATGCTGGTCATTACATACAGACTTGAGCATAAAGCAAGTGATATTCGGACAACTGCGTTTATCTGAGTAGAGTCCTCAAGTTCATTATCTATATTGTGAACTGCAATTGAGTCACTTGAAGGATCAGTACTTATCAGTTGAACTTGAATGCTTCCAATTTTAAAGGTCAAAAACACTATTAATTAGAGATATATACCGCAAGCATCAAGTAAAATATCATCAGTCAATATTAAAAAAGAAATCCTTATTAGTCACTATAATTAATTTTAATAGGTCAGGAGTATTAGGAAAATAACACAAAAATCTGAAAAAGAAGTAAGATTCAAGAGTACATAGAATTCTGGAAGCTGTTATACAAAAGAGAAACCTAGTCTAAGTTACGAAAAAATAAAATGAGTCAACTTCAAGGCTACTAGCTTTGTTGTTTCTCAGAAACAGAAAAGCAAAGCAAACATATCACATGAAAAATAAATTTAGAAATTAAAATTTACATGAATATTTTCACAAAGAACTCGCCCAAATAAAGGTTGCAAAGAACTGGTACTAAATTGAAGCAAATTACTTTGAAACCAGTAAGATCATTGTTGTAAGACCCAGACCAGCCCGGCCAGGTTAACCACGAATCAGAACAATTGCCAGTCCAGTTGACATAGAAAACTCATTTTAAGCAATCCATTTTAAACACACGCTCTTAATCTCACTGGTAAGGTGTGTTCGTCTGCCAGGCTCAGCCCCGGGTTTGATCCTCCCACTTTCCCAGTTGTAACTTGGCCCAAAAAAGAAAAAAAAAAAAAAAAAGAAAGCAATTCATTTTAGACAAGTTCACTAATGAACTAGTTAACACAAGTGCTTAGGAAAAATATTGAGGGCCACAACCGTCTCTGCAAGACAAGCATACGAGATGTCTTTAAAGAATAATACTATAGTGGTAGAAAATTTAATCTCATTATTTTTCTTATTCAATATCCTTTGTAGCATATATATCCATTGAGTTATCATCTTCAAAAATACGCCAAAGCTATTCTAATTTTATGTTCATTTATACAAATAAATTTATGTTTAACATTTTATTTTTTTAACTAGTTTTAATATATAACATTATATTCTAAGAATTTTTCATTAATAATAAAATTTTAATTCATTGGTTATGCAAATTTTATTGAAATAAAATTTATTTTAATATTTTACTTATAAAAATTTTGATAAAATTAAATTGAATATATTTTCATAAACTTAAAAAGATTTTTAATTATAGACTAAAATTTATATAAAATTTAGTATAGTATGCAGTTGAATTATGGTTCGATGAGCAACAATCATTCAACCTCTGACCCTAGACACTCTACCGTTACCAGTTTGCAGACCAGATTGGGTTTGAAAACCTCAGGTAATATTCCTGATGATCATTAGGTATGCAGTGAACAAGAAAAGCGTTGCAAGCAGCCATCACAATCACAATATTAGAATTATATAAATATTAATCAGCCTTATCAACCATCACTTGTAAGAAGAAAAGGATTCAGATAGTTATAATATTGCATACTGTTGTAGTGACAGATGTATGCAGTGACAAGGACAGGGACTGCTGTGAAAAGTTTCAAGAATGATGTCAGATCTGTAATATTCGGTAGCATTCTGGGCATCATTATGGTTTTATTTATCAACTTGACAACAGTGATTCCCATTGTGATTACAAGAAACACAAATGCTAGTGCGACTGATAAGAAGGATGTGAACCTTAGAGAATCTGCAAACATAAAATGGAAACATCAGTCTCCAAATTACTTAAGCAACTTGAAATTGGTTTAAAACAAAATGAAAAAGTTACGATTTCTCTGCATGCCAAAAAGAATGACTGAAAATAGAACTTTACACTTAGACATGTTTGATTACACTAAGAAATAGGAAATGGAATCCTATCTCTAAAATGGTGTTTTAAGATTCCAATATTTTTATTTGGTATGTTTCAACACACAAGGAAATAGAATTCAAATACTAACAAAATTTCCATAATTATCTATATATATAATAGTCTTATGTTTTACAAGCAAATAAATCAATTTGGACAATAAAATTCCAAGAATAATAAGAGATTCTAATCTTTTTGGAATCCTATGCTTAAGTTTTTGAAGTAAATTAAGAGATAAAACATGAAAATAGAGTAAGAATTCTATTATAATTCCATTTCTCGGTGTACCAACATGCTCTTAATGGAAATTTAATCAACGATTTACTTATACAACTTAACCATGCCATAATCCCAAAACTAGGTGAACCCAGCTATATTGATCTGATTCCTCCATTTGACACGATTTTGTACTACATCTCCTGAAAAATAAAGCCACTAAGTCTTCACCATCAAAACTCTCCATCTCATATTATGTCTGCCCCTTCCTTTCAGATCTTCATCCATTTCATATGTTCTACACCCCCTATGGGGCATTAATCAATCATTTACTTGAGTAGATAAATAATTCATATATAAGAAACCAAGATAGCAAGAAATACATCAAACATTACCAATTAGACAAAATACTAACTCATTCGCTTAAAGTAAGCCAGTGGAGAAAATATAGTAAGTGTTGTGACAAGAAGGACGAAGAAACGTCTAGTCCACCAGTGTTCTCCAAACCACCCTTCAAGCACGCCAGCATGATGAACTCCACTTGAAGATGTTCCAGACAGCACATCACCTTCAAATAAGCAAATAGGAAAACAACGAACAATTTCAGTCCTTTCCACAGACATTAAAACCTATTTCATGTTTACTAAAATAAGAATTATATTCACTAGAGCTAATTAATAGAAATCCGAAACCAAAAAAAAAAGAACATTTTCCATATGACATGAATAAAATTAGGCAAACTTCACAAACACATGCAGGCACGCGTGCGCACACAAAAATATGTATCAACTAGTTTATGAGGCAAATAGAGTCGAATGAAGGCATACCGATGATAATCATGTACACAATGAGTACACCAACAATTTTTACTACAACAGCAACTTGCAACACAATCCTCCCATACTTTCCAAAGGCATCTCCCATGAGTCCTCCATATGAAGAACAATTCCCGGCCCTGCTGAATCTAATTAACAGATTGATTGAAGCCTCAGTCAAGAAAGCCATAATGATAACCATGGCCACCCCAAGGCCAAGGCCTAAAACTTTCATGGTGGCTGGCAGTGCCATGATTCCAGCACCCACTATGTTAGTAGATAAATTGAACACTGCTCCAGAAAAGGAAGCTCCACTAAACTCACTGAAACCAACATGCTCCTCCTCTTGCCTTTTGGGCAATAAGGGAGGATTCTCAGTAACTGGACTGCTCTTCGTAGACTTTCTATCCTTCTCTGGAGCATTGCTTTCAATTGTCATTTTATTGATGTCTTAAAACTTCTCCGACAAAGCAGCTTAAGTTCTATTGAGTACAACCAAAATACCTGTAATTGATGAAAACTCAAAATTCACTTCACCATTACCATTATTAGTATTGAGAATCAAATCAAGAAAATCATAGATTTAACCATACTAGCGTTTAAAATCTGATTGAAATCAAATTCGAACTTAACTTATTTGCGAAACGTATCAATGCAATTATAAAAGAAGCTAATAATACCATCAGGATGACAAAACCTCAAAATCAAGCTTAAGAAATCAACTAAATCTTCAATACGTACATTTAAATTTACACAATTTAAAACCAAAAGCTGGTACATTTAAGATAAAACCAAAGAAACAAGCTAAACCCACATCCCCAGTTACAACTTTTGAAGACCCACTACAGGAAATTTATTGATTGAGCCAGAAAGATGAAGAATTGAAAGAACCTCAATAAACAGGAACAAAAAGAAAAGTAGAATACAAGATAAGGATTGTATTTTATCACTCAATCTTAAATTCTTGACGCCTCTGCTTTCATTTTTTAACAATCGAAAGAGAGAGAACACCACACGCAAGTCGAATATGGTTTACGTTGCGAACATGTGACTTAACTGGAGGGTCTACTGATACATACAAAAAATAAAATAATGCTTATTATCATGAATTCAAAGAGAACAATCTCTGCGATTTTGTTGAAGATGACCATAAAAGCAGAATCTTTTTTCTTCTTATCCTCTTCGTTGCTTTTAAGGTCGAGTGGGAGGAAGCGATGTGACACTACAAGCTTCTACGTGATGCTCTGAAAGTGACATCTCAAGCTCCATATAATGCTCTACAGGTTCCCATAATGCTCTCATTTTTTTAAAAGTCCGCCCGATCTTTGATCCGGTTAAGACAAGGATCACAGATCAAAGTTGAATTATAGTGAGATCTGAGTGTAATATATATATATATATATATTGTAAACAAAGATTTCTAATTGAAAATGTCACGAATATATAATAATTACAAAACATGAAATAAATATATTAATTATTTAAAATAATAAATATTATCTTATGACATCAAAGATTATATATTATAAAAATCATTAAAATAACACCAATTTAATTTTAATATAATAAATTTTTAATAAATTACTTTTAATTTTTTATTATTTTTAAAGCTCATAAAGTTATTCATGATCAATTTTTATAATAATTTATTATTTCTGAAAGTCAAAGTTGTATTATAAAATTGTAATAAATTTATTTTAAAAAATAAAAAATGTAGTCATTAAATTTATTATTGATGATAATTTAATAAAAATAATTTAAAAATTTTTTAAAAATTAATTTAAAAATTTTTAAAAATAGCAAATTAAAGGATAAATTCGAAGCATTTCGATCCAATTCGGCTAAGTTATTAGATTTAACAAAACCAACTAAATTTTGATCAATTTTTTTTATTTCAAATTTAAAAATCAATTCGATCCAGGTCAATAAAAAACTCAAATTTCAAGCTTTTTATCCAATCAATAGTTAAATTTAAAAATATTGTTAATACTCTAATGTCCTTTTTTAAAATGTCGCTTTTGGAGCATTATATAGAAGTTTGAAATGTCACTTCATATTCTCCCACTCTCACGCTAAAAGCAAATAGAAAGATAATATATATATATATATATATACACACACACTAGTTTTTTTTATAATACATATGTTATATGTGAATATTTATTTATTAATTCATGAATTTTCATAATTTAAGTATATAATTTATATAAAACTTATAACACTTTTATTTGTGTAAAAAGTCTTGAATATATAATTTTTCAAGACATTATATGAACACTTTTTATGGAAATCATTGATGATAACTTTTTATGCAATAATACTTCAAGTTTTGATTTTAATAGTATTTTCAACATGTTTCCATTACATATACAATTCAAAAGAAAAAGGAAAAAAAATATATTAAGTAGTTTTCTAATATAGACAATCATTCAAATTATATATATCATCAACTAAGAAATAGGTGCATATATAATAAAATAAGAAAAATATATTAGATAGACAAATGCTAAACTAAAAAATGAATGTAATTTTTTATTATTTTATGCAGTAGTGTGTGTGTGTGTGTGTGTGTCTCTCTCTCTCTATATATATATATAAAGTTTTTGTTTAGTGACATATAAAAGAATCCTTCAATAAGAAATGTCAATTGTAGATAACTATAATATGTTATAAATGCTAGTTATATATCTTGTTTATTTTCCTGACAAAATAGAAGAAATCTTAGTTAAATTGTATATGCATTTTCCATCTTTTTAATGCTACTCATATACTATATTATCATATTCATATAACATATTTTTTGTCGGGTTAGTTTTTTAATAAAAAAAAAAAAAACTCAATCTATCACTTAATTTTTAAAATTAATCCTAAATTAAAATTATGGCAATATAACCCATACTTTTTCAAACACTTTCAGTAAATACTCAAACCTTTTAAAAAACTTTCAATCCAATGATTTTATCAAATTTAATAAACTAAAAATGCATATTTCAAAGATTGATTTGTTATAATGTTTGTGAAAATAATAAATGAAATAACTAAAAAATAAAAATAATTTAAAATAAACAAAGCATATTAAATAAAAATACAATAATTTCTTATTTTATTTTATTCTATTCTTGATATATTTTAGTAAGATTAAAATAATTGATTTAAATATTTAGTGAAATTTCAATATTATGTAAAATGATTTAGATTTGGTTTTTTATGATTAAATTTGCAGGAAAGATAAATTTATTTTTTTGTTAATGAGACTTTAAATTTTAATTTAGATCTATTACAATACAAACTATTATCCATTGTATTTATTTTTTTATATATTATGTATTAATTTTAATAATTTTATTATTCTTCATTTTTCATGAATTTATCACCTATCAACACATGACAAGTGTTTAATAAACAAGTCTTTAAAATCTGTATTTTATTTTGTTAAATCTATAGAAATTAATAGAATACTTAATTTGAAATTGTGTTGAATGATTAGGATTGATATTCAAAATATTTTGAAAATTTGAAGTTAATGTTATCATGATTTTTATTTTAAGATACATATTAAAAGTTGAAATTTTTTATTTAAAATATATATTAAAAGTTGAGCGATATGTTTTTTTTGTAATTAATATTTTTTATTAGTGTTCAAAACTCGTAGTTTAGAAACATTATAATTGTGCAACTAAAGAAATGAGTGCATACTCCTATATTTTAACTTTTTAGGTCTAGTCTTCACATTAACCAAATTTTCTTTTAGAATTACCTTCTTTTTTTTTTTTTTTTGCGCTCCTATATTTTAACTTTCTAGGTATGGTCTTCACATTAACCTAATTTCCTTTTAGAATCACCTTTCTTTTTATTTGTGCAATTAACCCATTTAATTCTTGATTCTTTTGCCTTGCAGTGGCACATAATAATTGAACAATTATTGAAATTATCAACTAAATAATTATTGGCACATAATAATAATTCTCAATCTTGTATTCATCATCTGGATGGGCTTGGGATTCCTATTCTTTAGTGTTTTTATCCATGAAAGATTGTTATTCTTCAGTTTAGTTTTCAATTAAAACTCAAATTGATAGTTTTATCATTATTATTATTATCTGAATTAATCTTCAAATTAAAAATATTTTTAATACACACACACACACGTACTTAAATTGATAGTCCCAGAATAACTTTGCAATGGCTTAAGGAAATTATATGACAAGATGGTTTTATAGCTAATAAGATGCATTATATATATATATAATTTTTACATATCTTCATATCTATAGTTTCTTTGTCAACCACACAAAAAACTCAATATAAAACCACAGCTCACTATAACAGCAAAGTGATTTAATACACTGTGACTGATAGTGCTTATCTTATTAAACTTAAATTCAGCAATCCTTTTCTTGGAGGACAAGGACTTTGAAATTGGACTGGGAATGGTTCTAACAGTTAAGGTCCCTTTCCTAAACGATGGCCTTACCTCTTGGTTCATTTCACACTGTGATGTAACAATGTCATGACAGATCATTCTCGAGATGATGAATTCTTTTTAATTAAGGCATAAGCATCACTATAGATGGCCAGCAAGTTTGAAAATACGGCAAGAACAATCATGAAAATACATAAGATCTTGTCCTTCTTTGTTGCAATATCGTGACGATTCCTAAAATGCCAAGGCAAAATATATATAAGTTAGATGGTAATCAACATAGAACAATGATAGCACTGAATTCTATTAGCACTAAGGGAGCCAAACACAACGTAGAAAACTTTCCATGTACCTTGTAAGAAACACAATTGTAAGACGCACGTCACATCTTAACCTAAAATCCTAAAACATTGTGTACGAGTCATTCCAACTTATGTGCACTTTATAAGATTTATTTACAGAATACTTGTTATATCCCAACAAATTATAATTCCTCTAAAAAATTTTTGAAAAAAAAAAGGAAAAGGAATTTAACAAAAATCTTCTTTATTATTGCCCTTGCAATAACCACCCTCAATACCCTTGTTCCGAGCAACCTATAAAAAAAATTCATAATATTGTGGTCTTTAGGCTCCATTTGTTTATGGAAAATATTTTCTTAAAAAACATTTTGCATTTTTTGCTATTTGGTGCTAAAAAAGTTGGTCAATAGAAAATATTTTCTAACCAAAGGGAAACTAAGTCATTTTTAAAGAAAATGACTTTCTCTTATCAAAAAAGATTTTTTTTTATATTTTCATAAATTTATCCAAGTAAGAAATGAATCATATAAACAGAATAACTTATTGTCGCCAATCATCTTTGACCACCAACACCATCAATAGTAGCTAACAACTGGTACCTGGTGGGATCTACATAATTTTGTTTAATTTTGAAGATTTTTTCTCATATTAAACAATAAAGAATACAAACGTAAATTTTTTTTATTTAAATATTTTTGTAATCTTATAAATCAAAAGAAAATTAATATTTTTTATGATATATTCTAAATACTAAAAAATATTTTTTTTTGAAAATACTTTTCTCAAAAAATATTTTTCTTAGAAAATATTTTTCTCAAAAAACAAATTCCATAGACCGTGAAACAAATGGAGCCTAACATTTAGTGTTACAGAACACTTCGATCATAGAAGAAAGCTAAAATTAAATATATAGAATTTGAAGTAAACAATGTACACATGTATCCATTTTATGAATTTGTTTAGAGAGCATGAAGAATTGCAAAATTCCACATGCTATATTGTATTACACAAAATCTTCCATTAATAGACGGCTCCATGTGGCCAGCATAATTTTTGTACATATTAAACAGTCTCAAGAGGTAACAAATTTGTATAACATATCATTATCTGATCATATAGAAATTGAATCTCCAAAACAAAATGATATATGTGTAACTACATTCAACTTATGGTTGGAAGACAAGTTGCAAATTTCTAACAAGGAGAACTCAAGTACAAATATGGACTTCAAATCGCTAGAAACAATTGGCAGCTTTTATATAGACTGCCAATTATGTGCGGTTGGCCAGTACTAGTAGATAGCACCTTAAAGTTTATAGGTTTGGGAAAAGGGTGAAAAATCATTCAGAACTCTTCAAATAATGAGGCATGTAAGGGCACTTCTCTTTGTGGCAATGCACATGCGACGTGACAGGTAGTTCATTGTTTTTGTACCTTATTATTAGCTTTTTTTACTTCATGAAATTACTAGCAAATTAGTTACTCTGGTTTCACAATGTAGAACACCTACCAATTTTTCTTAGGTATATAGTACTAGCAATAATCAACTAGTATACTTAGCCTAAATGGGGTATTTCTGCAAAGTAGAACATACGAATTCAAATAAAAAATTAAGACAAATACATCAAGAAGAAAGGAGGTGAGAGTTGAACGAGCTGATTCAAGTAATCAAGTCATAAACGCACCTAAGAGTGATGGAGGCAGGAAAAATGAAACCAAGGCAAACTGCAGCAGTTGCTCCAGTGAATTGAAAGGCATCCCAGATGCTTGGAATGAAATTAGCACCCAAAAATATCAGACTGATTAGCCCAATGGTGATTCCTGCAAACCTTACATTTTCCTGATAAAGAGGCCGAGCTGAAGGAAATAGGAGGCCATCCATGTTGAGTCTTAAGGGATAGAAGACAATTGGAAATACAAGCATGAGATGAGCAACATAACTAACACGAACAGCATCATTAAGCACAGAACTGTAAGGAATGCCAAGGTCAGTGTCAAAGTTGGCAAGCACATCATCAAGAGTTCCATCACCAAACAGAAGAAATCCAAAAATGCTGATCATTATGTACACAGATGAGCATAAAGCAAGTGATGTTCGCACAACAGCTTTTATCTGAGTAGAGTCCTCAAGTTCATTATCTATGCTGTGAACTGCAGTTGAAGTAATAAAAGGATCAGTACTGTATCAGTTAAATGCTTCTAATTTTAAAGGTAAAAAACACCAGCAATTTAGAAATCTGTCCCACAAGCATCAAGTACAATATAATCAGTGAATTTTAGCTTAGCAATCTCTTTACCAGCCAATACCACTAATGTCATTAAGTGTTCCAAGTAAAATAATGCAAATTTCTGATAAAAGAGTACAAGTAAGAAATAATATCCAAGATTAATTTGAATTCTGGCTGATAGTATGCAAAAAAGAAACCAAGGTTATGGAAAAAATATAAAATAGATCAACTTCACAACTATTAGCTTTATTAATTTCCACAAATAGAAAGCCTACCTACATGAATTATTTAAGAAACAAATTTAGAAATTAAGATTACAAAAGAAAGTATTTCACAAAACTAATACAGGTCGAGGAACCGGTGAATATTAATCAGGCCATGAAATTTATGATGATAAACCAGGTATGTGTTAAACAAGGAAAGCAATGCACGGGGACAATACACTGAGAACTGTATGAATATTAATCAACCTATCATCTTAATTACATCGATCATCACTTATAAAAAGAAAACAGTGACAGATGTATAACAATGCATACCATTATAGTGGCAGATGTATGCAGTGACAAGAACAGGGACTACAGTGAAAAGTTTCCAGAACGATGTCAAATCCGTAACATTTGGTAGCATTCTGGGCATTATTAAGCTTCCATTTATCAACTTGACAACTGTAATTCCAACAGTGATTATAAGAAATACAACTGCTAGACCGACTGATAAGGCAGATGTGAATTTTAATGAATCTGCAAACACGAAATGGCACAATCAATCTTCAAATCACTTGAGCAACAACAAGTTGAGTTAGAACTGCATTCCTGAAAAGGTTAGGACTTCTAGTCCACAAGCCAAGAAGAACAACTAAATGAAATGTAACAATTGACAGAGTTCAGGGCCCAATTATATATCACTACAAACTACAAAGTATTTCAAACATAATGAATCACAGCTTTTAGCATATAGAATAGTGAAATTTAATAATAATTTGCTTCAGTAGCAAAATTATTTCATACATAAGAAACCAAGATTGCCAGCAATACATCAACCATCTCTAATAAGACGAAAATACTAACCGATTCGCTTAAAGCAAGCCAGGGGAGAGAATACAGCTAGCGTTGTGAAAAGAAGGATAAAGAACCGTCCAGTCCACCAGTGTTCACCAAACCACCCTTCAAGCACACCAGGGTGGTGAACTCCACTTGAAGATGTTCCAGACAGCACATCGCCTTCAAATAAGCAAATAGGAAAGCATTAAACAATTCCAATCCTCCACAAACAAGAAAACCTATTTTTACTAGAGTAAATGCTATAAATTAAAACATAAACTGAATGTTTAAAACATAAATATGCACATGATTATGACATATTGATAAAATTAGGCAAAACATCACAAAACTACAAACAGACAAAGATATATCAAATAGATTATGAGGCAAACAAAGCAGAATCAACACATACCGATTATAATCATGTACACAACAAGTACACCAATGTTGTTGACTAAAACAGCAACTTGCAACAAAATCCTCCCATACTTCCCAAAGGCATCTCCCATAAGTCCTCCATATGAAGCACACTTCCCAGCCCTGCTAAACCTAAGCAACAGATCGATTGAAGCCTCTGTCAAGAAAGCCATAAAGATGATCAAGGCAACCCCAAGGAGAAGGCCTAAGACTTTCATGGTAGCAGGCAACGCCATGATTCCAGCACCCACTATGGTAGTTGATAAGTTAAACACTGCTCCAGAAAAGGAAGCTCCATCAAACTCATCAAAACCAACATCTTCCTCTTGCTTTTTGGGCAATAAGGGAGCATTCTCATTGACAGGACTGTTCTTCCTTGACTTTCTCTCCTTCCTGGGCGCTTGATTTCCAATTGTCATTTTTATTGTCTTAAAACTTCTCCAAATACAGATTAAATTTTTTTTTTATGCAAAATATACAAAGCAGCTTGCTTCCTATTGTGTACCACCAGAATATCTGTAATTCATAAACCAAAAGCCTTCATAATTAACTATACCATTAATAGGATTAGAAAAAATTTTTTAATAAAATTATATATTAAATAAGACTAACCTTTAAAATCTTATTGAAATCGAATTTGAACTCAACTATTTTATTCTACAACGAGTTTCTTAGCAGCAAGAGGGAAGATTAATAAACCTCCAACAGCTCAAACAATCGACTTTAAGCAAAACCAACTTCCAGACACTCTCTACCAAAATTAAGCAATTATGCATTGAAAATTATAAAAGCAATTATGAAATCAAAATTAACCATATAAACAATTAAATCTTCAATAAATAATTGAAAATAAATCGCAAACAATCAAAAGCTGGGATTTTTAAGATCAAATCAAAGAAACAAACCAAACCCAAGTCTCCAAATATCTGTGGTTTTAACCCAATTTGAAGGCACAATTTTTTAAGACCCTCTGTGGCAAAGATGAAGATCGAGGCAAAGAGATCAAGATATGACAGAAACCCAAGAACCAGGAACAGAAATAAAAGTAGAATGCAAGACAGAGGTTCTGGTTTCACACACCCCCCAGTTTCATATTCTTGATACATCTGCCTTCATTTTATAAACAACCAAAAGAGCGAAAAACTGACACGCAAAGCCAAAAAAAAATTACTGTTTATTTAATACGTATAAAACGACAACAATGGACATTATTGTGATATTTTTCACCAGAAGAATGATAGTCACGTAGAGAAATTATGGGGTGGATTTTTCATTGGTGGTTCATTGAGATGACTGTAAAAGGACAAAGCAGGATACCGTCGGTGGTTGTAGATTAATTGAAGCAGAATTGAGGGGGAAAATACTAATAATTAGTTAATGTAATGGCAACCATCAACCAAGCGATAGCTTAAATTGTTTGGTGATTTTCATTTTGTGGGCACCTGAAGAAAAAATGAATCAGAGGTAAAATTATTGCAATATAACTTTTCCCAGCTTAGAAGAGATTTTAAAGTGATACTCAGATTTCGATTCTATTTTTAAATTAATATGATTTTTTATAAAATTTAATAGTCTTATCTTATTGTTAAATTAATTTATCTTTTTAATTTAAAAATTAAAAATAATAAATTGTGAAATTAATCTAAATTGTACTTAATATCAAATTTTAATTCTGACATTTACTTGAGAATTTCTATAATTTTCATTCAAATCGTGTCAAAATTTACTTTCAAAAAAGCTTTTCGATTATATTATTTTTTAATGTAATTTTATTAAAAAATTTTTAAACGATATACGTCAAGATTGTAAATTCTAGATTGAGAATTACTGAATTGCACAATAATTTGTTAGATTTGATTAGTTGACAATTAAATAATTAAGTGCTCTATAGTTTTATGGAGTAAATATTTAACAAATTCACTTGATGATCATCCTAATCCAATCTAAAATCCTCAAACAGTACAGCAAATTATTTCATAGCTTCTCTTGTCAATTATAATAGGTTTGAATTTTCTTTTTGTACGTACAATAAGCTGAGGTTGACGTAATTTTACTTTCTTCTCTTCTTCAAAGTCGGGAATATTAATGTCATCAATTATTATCTACTAAACTTCCAATTTCCTTTCCTATCAATAAAATATGTCGTCCTCGTCATAGTTAGGCACAAACCAAGCAAGATAAGACTTCATTGACAAAAAATAAATAAATAAAAAAAAGATTGTTTATTATTATTATTTTAGGAGTTTGTTTTTACTGTTTTACTATATTTAATTATGCTTCATTGGCTGTTTAATCATTGATTAATCTATATTAAACAAATATGTGGTTATGGTTGCACCACCTCATGTAAATAATGATCTTCCAGTGATAAGATAAGAAATCTAGGCCATAAAATTTATTGGTAAATCTATATCTATTTGATGATTAGGGGATTAATTATTGTTTTTATTATATATAGGAGCAGTAATCTTGTTGTGATTCATGAAAATTACATATTTAGGATTAGTTTATTATGAAATCAAATGCAATTGAAATTGGGTTAGTGTTTTTTTCCCCCCTAAAGCATGTAAACCCAATTAGCCTCACGGGTGAATATTTTATTTTATTCTTTTAGTGTTGATAAATTCGTATCTTAGATTCTATCCAACTTTTCTATATATCCTTAAAAATTTAGTTAATTTGATTTTGTTTGATTTTAAGGAATTAAAATGAAATAAATTAAATGATTCAAATTAACTGAATTTTTATTAAAAATAAATCATATAAATATAATTTTATATTTAAAAATAAATTCAATATACTCTATACAGATTAAAAATTTTTAGTTCAAACTGAATTGAATCAAATTCAATTTGATTCAGAGTGACTTATAGAAAATTTGAATTTAGTTCGATTTATATAAATTTAAAACTCAATTAATTCAATTTTAATGAAACCAAATCGCAATTGACTAAACTGATCGATGAGCACTTTTATATATTAAAATGATGAGCACTTTGATATTTTGAAACAATAAATCATATTACATATATAAATATAGTCTAGTGATAAAATGCACTCTTATAAAGAGTGAGAATTCTTGAATTTGATTCTTCCAGTATTATGTACAATATTTCTTTTTTTGAGATGAATAATGTCCAATATTTCACCAATTCGGTCAGTTGAACTTTCTAAAAACCAAAAAAAAAAAAGTGAGTGATAGTTAGAGTGTTTACGCGAGCCTACATAGGGTTGTTGTTGTCTTTGTTAGTGGAGTATTCTCTCTGTGTCAGTCTCACTTCCACTAAAATTTATTGAGAAGCATAATTGGAAGATATAATTAGTGTGAGTCCAGCTGTCTTAGGATGTTGTCCTGTGAAGCATAGGTGCCATGAAGCTATGTTACCCACAAAATTCCTAAGAAAAGAACAACTAGTGTTAACAAAGACAAAAACCTTGAAAAGGTTATCTACTAATAATTGAGAGAGGGGAATGCTATATCACATTATCTTTATCCCTTTTTTTTTTTATTATAAGATGTAATATAATTTAAATAATATTATTGTTATATTCTTTAATTATAAAAAAATTCATATTTTAAATTATACCATTTTAAAGAGTTCAATAAAAATAAATTAAAAAGTTAATATAGACAATCATGCAGCCCAACATGCACGTGAATATGCGGTGCGGTGTAGTATTATTTTATTTTTTTTAACTCATCGTTTTGGCTTAAACTCCAAATTTTGTACATTAATTTCTTTCTACTTCGCTCTCTCTCTCTCTCTCTCTCTCTCTCTCTCTATTTCCTACTTCCTTTCTTTTTTTGTAACTTTGTTTCGGCAGTCCTCACAATCATCTCTTCAAAAGGGTACGTTTAGAAATAACTGTTTTTAATTTCTTTTTTGGATTTTTGGGGGATTTTCTCTTCAGGTTTCTCAAGAAAGTGGTAGAAAATGATTATGTTGATTGGTTCCTTGATTCTTTAGATGATCTCTCTGTTGTTTACATTGCAAATCTGGAGATGTATGTTTCTTTTTTTTGGATAAGCAAAGATGGGCATGTTAGATTTTTAACTTATATAATGTTCTTGGGTACGTTTGAGGGTTTTACATGTAAGCTTGATATGAAGTTATTGATATATCGTTTATGGGAATATGAGCTTGCAATAGACTAAATTGAATATTTAGGAAAGTGTTTTTTTTTTTTTTTTCGTTTTTGGAAAATGCTTAATAAAATATGATGTAGAAGTTGTTCTCTTTTCCTTTTGAAGGATTGTAATTTTTGGGTTAGTATATGTATATAGTTGATCAGGTAAATGATGATTTATTATTGTGAATTATTGTATATTTATTGTTCATGAAATTTTATAGTAACCAAATTTAGGAAAAATATAATTTTATTGAGTCACAATCAGGTTGTTTTGATGAATAAAGATAGATATATTTTTTTGTATATATAGCTTGTGTTGTTTTGACGAATGAAGATATTATACATTTTTTGTTTAATTGTTGCAGTCTAGTTTTGGCTAAAACTTAATTGGGCTGGCAATCACTGGGCCTTTTTGACAATTGTTTTAATGCAAAAGTTGATTCTGATGACTAATTTATGAATAGAATTCTAAACTTGACATATCGAAGAATTTTATTGTGCTGGATATTCTAGGGTCTTTGCTGAAATGGTAATTTAGGCTCATTGTGCAATAAGTTTCTATGTATTTTCGCATATAAGCTGTAAGGAATGTGTTTTTGAGGTTGTATCACATATTAGATCCAACTTTTTATTCCAATTTTGATAATGAGTTGGACTGGCAGTGGGGTTGGTTCTCATTTGACAATTATATTTGTGCTTATTGAAGCGTTAAAATTTTGTTTAGCTGTTTCTGCTTCCAGCTTAACTCTGAGATGATGGTTGTGATTTTTCATCTGTCATAGCCTAAAACTCCACCAATTCTATAGGAATTTAATTGTAAACGTCTGTTATGGTAAGGAAAGTCAAGCCTTCCAAATTGTCAGAGAAAGTTGCTTTGGATATTCCAAATACAAAGAACAAAAAATGTTCAACATAATTTCTTATTCAGGTTGCATTTGCCAAATTGGAACCCACTGGTTACCTGAATGTTTGTGAAAACCTCATGGCAATTATACCCACAGTTGAGGACACTGATGGTAAAATTAAGTGGTCAACCGAGGAACAATCATAGTTAGATTTTCTAGTAAATAATGATTAGAATTGGCTTGGTGCTCGAGTAGAGAAGCTGCTGTGGTCTATTGTAGCCTTTCCTTTTAAAATTCCAATGCACCCTTCCTTAATTTTTCTATCTTGTGGGCCTAGATGTACTGTTTTTACCGCTAATAGAAGGGGTTTATAAATTTTTAAGCTCAATCTGGTGTGTCACCATATCTAGATGGCTTGCACATTTATTTACTGTATATACTATGCATTTATTTACTGTATGTATACTATGTGGACTTGCAAACTTATGAAATAAATGCTTTATATGAAAATGCTCTTAATTATAGTACCTCTTGATCTTGTGACTAGCTCTAATTTCTTTTGTACTTTGATTTTTATTTTCAATTTTGGCATTCAGGACTCAAGGCCTGCTGAATAGGTAGACTTAAGTATGGTTACTGATGCTGTCGCTGAAGTTATTGTTTCTCTTGATGACATTACCTCTGCAGATTAGGGGCTGAATCAAGTAAAATTGATTTAGTTGTGGAAATGTCTTCTAATGGAGACGAAAGCGCCAAATTAGGAATTGCAGATGAGATCCTAATAAAAATGGAATTAGACTTGGCATGTGCTTCGGAGAAGTTGGTTAATTTAAGTGTGCTTTTGATGAATGTAGAAAGTGAGTTTGAATCAGTTGCCTTACCAAAAGGAGATTTATTGAGAGATTCTATGGAGGGTCTGGAATTTGATCTCTTGTCTAGGATTTTGGATTCCGAAGTGACAGAAGTGGACAAGTTTATGCCAACTTCCAAGAAAAATATTATTGAGGCCCATGAAATGATATCCTCCTATGAAAATTTCACAGAAATTTTCATGGAAATGAAAGAAAAGTTACTTGATTCTGAAAAATCACTGAAGCAGCTACAAGATCAAGTCTCAGACATTAGGATACAATGTGCCAAGTTCCAGAGGACCTTGTCATGCCTGAACACAGAAGAAAAATGTAAGCTATTTTAGACATTATTGCTTAAAATTTTTTGTTTGTGAATTCTGCTTTTGAAGCATCAATACAGTTGTCATTTCAGAAATTTATAAATTGTGTCTTGTATGTTTATTGTGAAAACTGCAGTCAACACACTCAAATTAGTATGAATATTAAGAAATCTCGTCCCTTGCTAAAAATTAATTGGAAGTTTGGTTTTGAATGTCTGCATTTGATGCATCAATACAATAGTCATGGATTACTTTCAGAAATTCATAAAGTTCCTTGTACGTTTGTTAAATTTGATAGAGTTCTCAAATTAGTATGAAATTGAGAAATCCCTTCTTTTTTTAAGAAGGAAGTTGAGAAAATGCCTTTTCTCTCTTGTCCCTCCTTGTTCTTTCCCTCTAGGCACAAATGTAATATCATGCTTGTGGTAGGCGGTGATGGGAACTTTCAGAGCATTTTTGTGTTAGGTGATGCTATTTCCACAATCTAATTTACTAAATCCACAACCTCATTGATGAATTTTAATTGATTAGACAAATATACCCCCTATAAATTTTTTTTGTAATATCTTGCATCTTCCTTCTTTTTTATTCAATTATAGAATTACCATAACTGAAAAATTTTCTAAATCTTTATTCTTTCTTTACTCATTAGCTTTATGTGTCTCTCTCAACTTTGAAAGGTTTTAAATATGATTTTTTTTTAAATCAAATTTATGTACTTTTTATTTTTTGAATCAAAATTTTAATGATTTAAATCAAAATTTTAATGATTTAGATCATGTATCAGATTATTTATTTTTTCAGGTATTGATTTCAAATTTTAAGACTCTATTTTTGTTTTTCTAAATGATCTTATCTGCTATTTACAAGGTTTAAAGGATCTATTAGTTTGAATATTATAGAACAGGTACTATCTTGTTCAAGTTTTGTTTGTGCCCATATTAGCTGAATGTAGTTTAATAGTAGTACATGGTTACTCAAGAAAATAATAAAGTAATTTAATGAACTCACGACCCACCATACTGAGCTATTGCATGGGTAGCATTTTCTTTTTCTATAGTAATAGGCAGCGGCTTTTGTTGCTTGAAACTTGATTGAGAACACAAGCAACTAATAAAATTGTTTGGATTTAAATTTTTAATTGAAAAAGTATAGTATAGAAAGACATAAATGGTGAAAAGGGGGGAAAAAAGAAGAAAGAGTGAGGCAATGAAAAATATATACAATCAAATAAAAATTATTTTTGAGGTTGTGCTTTTAGTGAGTGTAGTTATGGAAGTAGTTTGTATTTAGCAAGCTTATTTCTCTAGCTTATCAAGATATATCTGACTGATAAAAAAGATTTTGTTCTAGATTGTTTTGTACTACGATGCAGGTTGAAGGATATATGGAAGAAGTCGTTAACTTTTGTTCACATTCTAATGCATGCATGTGCGCAGGGAGTTATGACAAGGGGTCAAAGTTCCTAGAAGATGACCAATTTTTGGACAAGAATGCAAAGATCAAGATGCAAACTGCTGAACAGCAAAGGCATATTTTGAGGATGCTAGAGAAATCTTTGGCAAGAGAGATGGATCTTGAAAAGAAGCTAACTAAATCAAGACAAATTGAGGAGGAGCTGAAAAATAGGCTACTCTCTTCAGAATTCTTCATGGAAGAAGAAGCAATAGATCTTTGTGAAAGGTGGTTCACAGCAGAAAATGCTGCAGCCATCCAGATGGGAATTTCACAAGAATTACTGAGTCGAATAAAGATATTTCAGTTCAATTTGAATGGTTCAGTACAACGAGAATCTGAGCTAAGATCAAATCTTGAAAATTCCTTGGAAAAGTTGGAAGCCAAAGAAAATGCTTTGCAGAAGTTCAGTAGCAACAGTGCTAGACTCAATGACTTTGTTATAGGACAGACTAACAGTTTAAAGGCAAGCTTGACAGAAGCTGAAGATAAATTAGTTAGAGCGAATTCCAAGATCTTTACTCTAAAAGAAAAAGTGAGTTCACTTGAGAAGCAGCTGGAGGAGTCTGAGTCTCAGATGTCAAATGCAAAGGTCTATATGGATGGAAGTCAGGAGCAGCACAATGCATTGCGTTCTGAAATCACTAACATGGAAAATAAGATCAAGGATTTGAAAGAAGAACTCGCTAAAGTGGAAACTAGGGCAGCGACTGCAGAAGTCAAAGGTGAGGTATTGGCAGCAACTAATATGGAACTTAATGAATTGATTGGCCTGCTTAAATGCAAGTCCGAGAAGGTGGATTCACTGGAGAAGCAGTTGAGGGAGTCCGATATTAGCCTCCAACATGCAGTGGCATCTGCTGATGCTAGCGAAGAGAATCAAAATATGTTGTACACTACAATCAGAGATATGGAAACTGTAATTGAGGATCTAAAGTTAAAAGTTCAGAAAGCTGAAAGTCAAGCAGACAGTGCAGAGGATAAGTGCATTTTGTTATCTGAGTCTAATGCAGAACTAAATGAAGAATTGAACTTTTTGAGGAGAAGGCTTGAATGCTTGGAGGCATCTTTAAATCAAGCTGAGGAAACAAAAATGGCTACTGCAAAGGATATCAGCTTTCGAACTAAAGTCATAGCAGATTTAGTGATGCGCTTGGCCATTGAAAGAGAACGTCTTCATAAGCAGGTGTTAACCTCTCATATTCAAAATTTTATTGCATTAGGTTCAAAGTTTGTTTACAAACATAGGATGTTGATTTTCTTTTGGTTTCTCTCTCATCTGAATTTACTTTGATGTTTGCTTTTCAACATTTGATACTTAGGTACCAATAGCAAACAAAAAAGTTTAAAGCAAGGGACTAGCAGTGAATTATGTTGACAATATATAGCTTGCTGAGGTTTTGGCATAAGGTTAAATCATATCATTATCTTATTTTCTCTTTCTAAAACAACATATAAAATCTTAATTACTAACCCGGATTCAGTACACTAAAGTTAAACTGTTGTGTTTAAGCGCATACAGACATTGCAGTGAAACGTCCTCAGACTTTATTTTAGAATTTAGATAGCTTTGTTAGAAAATAAATGATGGAGGTCAAAATATAAGATTCACAAACTGAAATTTCCAAATGAAGTTCAAAACTAAATTGGCACTGATCTCTCTCTTTTCTGTAACTGATGTTGTGAATGTAATGAATGATGGAATAGAAGCTTGAAATAGGAGATGATATCACATGACAAAGGTGATTCTTTTTTTTCCCCCCAGGTAGTGCTACATTCCTTCCATTGTTATAATGAGAACATAGTGATTGAATTTTGGCCAACACACTGCCCATTTTTCCTCAATTTTTCACAGATCTATTCTTTTCCTTTGCTGAGCATTGTTGAGGTGTCTACCTGAGAATTGTATTTTAATCTTTGTTCATCTCTTGACTTCCTAATCACTACAAGGTTTTGATAAACGATGCATGTATGCCATAATGGATATGTGTGCATGGATGCTCATGAATTCATGGCTATTTTACCATTGACTTTCTGATGCTTTTGTGGTATTTTCAGGTGATATCATTGGCACTTGAGAATAAAACTTTGGTGGTGAAGTCACAGCAAACAAGAAAGGATCCCTTTGTAGTTACCAACCAACATAATAAAGGAAATGGTGAAAAAACTCTATTTCATGAGCATGAAGTAACCCATATCTCAGCATGGAGTTCCAAGGTAGGTGTTAAATTGAATGATCGGACAGAGTTCTTATATGCAAACCTGGTGATTGTCCTATTTGGGACAATGATATACAAGATTCGAATGAATAAAATGCTTAGATGTAGTGAAGCTGGGTTGCTTATTGAGCATGATGATTTATACCAGCATCCTAAACTCACCTATCTGACTCGCTAATTCATCCTAGGACTTGCTCTCTCTATGTGCCTCCTTGCTTCCCCGTCTTTCCTGATGCATGTCCCTAGGTCTCCATATATGGTTACCACCTTAATTACCGAACTTTGAATTTGTTAACAGAGTGAATTTGACCCAAAGAAAATATTTTCCTAGTCAAACAGAAATGTAAATTAATGAATTCATGAAAAGGGAGTGAATTCACAAGAAAACTAGTTAGAAACGCACAAATTTGCCATCACTGACTGTTGGGTCATTTATGGTGGTTTCACTTAGTTTTTTGGTGCTAAAATGCCATTTTCTTTCCTGTTTTTGTTTGAAGTTAGAAACCATTATGGAAGAGCATTGAAACATCATTAACGTATTTTCCCCCATTGTCTGTTCTTTTCTGTTAATAGTTGGAGAAGACTCAGGAAAATGCGTCTGTCGACAGAACTAGAGCAACAGGAACAGATTCCATATCAGAGCCCGAAACTGTGAGAAGAATAGACGCAGCAGGAGAGCGCAAGGCTATCATAGTGGGAGTCGTCCTTACTTTGATATCATTTTTTATGGTCTTAATAAAGCCACGTGATATAGAATACTTGAAGGAAAAGTTTGGAATCAGAGATTAGGAGTAGGGTTTGTAGAATTTTGAAGTTTGGGCTTGGAATTTATATGGGCAGAACTGAATTTGAATTCTTAGAAATAAAGGAAATCACTGAGTAAATTGAACTGCCAGCCTCACAGGCAGAATAATCTATGAAACACGTCTATCAAGAAAGCTTCAACTTAATAGAACTTTAATTCAAAATTCAATTTCAATTGATATGGTTGCTGAATTTCCAAACATATCTGTATAGAGTGCCAATTTGGACCAACGACTATTGATAATGAGACATCAGCAATTGACGAAAAACTTTAATGTTCCTTGGCGTCCAAAAACTGATAAAATCGGCAAATTACTGGTGACCCAGAAACACAACTTATGATAGCAGAGATCCTAACCTAATTTAGGATAGTCTTTGTGGTGTCATGTAAAGGTAACAGAAGATAGGAGTCATGCCATGCTTAGACAGATTAGAGTGATCTTAACCAAGTTTCTTTTGTAACCAATGTTATTAATGTCAGAATGGTTATCGATTTCTAGTTTGATCAATTCGATTTAATTAGTTTATCTTTTTATTTTTTATATAAATAATATTTAAAAAATTAAATAATGATATGATAAAGTAATGAATATTTTTAATATTTAAACTTTAAGTAAAATAGTGTAATTTGTAAAAATTTTAAATATTTTTACAAAAAACTGTAGTTTTTAGTTTAATCGATTTGATTCGATTTTCTTAATTTTAATCCTTCTTTTATAGAGTGGTTTTAAATATTGAATTAAATTAAATTGCTGACTAATTCTTGATTTTATTAATTCAATCAGTTAACTTGATTCAATTCGAAAAATATTATTTAAAATCTTTTGTTTCCTTCTTTTGTTATATAAATATTCGTTGGTTTGAAGAAGAAATTAGTGTCATTCAATACACATGATCATATATTGTCTGATTTGTCATTTTGCAATAATTTTTTTGAATGATCTAACATATTTGTTATTTGGCTTAAACTAAGAGCTTATATGTGAGTGGGTTAATGATGATTAAAAAATATAATAGAAATGGGTGTAAATAATCAATCTTATTTAAGAGTATAATTTAATGAGATGAAAAGTTAATAAAGATTAATTCTTTATATCGTTTAACCTCCTAAACTCATTTTTCTTTAATCCTAATTTGAAGGGTAGATAATAAAATGGAAAAGAAGTTAAAAATAAAATATTTTATAAGAAAAATATAACCTTAAAATATTTTGATAATTACTAAATACTCTGTAAAAATGAGATTTAACTCAGTAAAATCGAGAATTAAATTAATGATTGATTCGATTTAAACTGATTTTAACATTTTTTTGTAATTTTTAAAATTACAAATGTGTTTCTATTTTTTAATATTTTAGCACTATTTTTAAAATTTGTTTTTTATTAAATTAATTGAACAGGATTAATCAAATCACTTGATCGATTAAACTAAAAAGTATTCAAACTAGTAACACTGATTAATTTATTGATCGATCAAATTTAAAAAGATTGTTAGAAACACACTCTTGAACTTAAAAAGAGACCAAACTATCTCAAAACAAGTGGATGATTCTCAATATCTGCACAAAGATTAACGAAAACTATGAGTGCAGAAGAATATCCTCCCTTTACTAGAGATTTTTGAAGAAAATCATAATTAAACACAACAAAAATCAAATACAATAAAAGAAGAAGAATACTAAAAGGAAAGGAAATTAGGAGAATGAGGGTTGTAATTAGGTTAAACTACCAACAACACCAGTTAATCAATAATAAAATGTTTGTGTTATAATGTAATAGATTTAGAGTTGAAATTATTACGCACTCATAGATTTAACTTGATGGTAAGTGTATATCTCGACTTAAGTGAGGTTTAGAATTTGAGTTCCTATCTCATAGTTGTAACTAAAAAATAGTTGAAATCATCACATTTTTCATTGAATTTAAAATTTAAATGCAACAAAGTAAAAATAAAATAAAATAAAAATAAGAAAATGTACAATCTAGAAATCAATTTGAGTGACTTACATCTATTAACGGTAAAAAGAAAAAACTTCAGTCGTATGTTCGAATTAGGGTTAAAAACACACTTGATATTGCTATTACTAATAACAAAAATATTTTTTTCTAATGATATATATTTCTAATATAAGTTTTTGATGGCAGAATTAGAAATTTTTTTTCAATGGGCTCATTTAGTTGAAGTTGTTGATGATTTACCGTGGCGAAATAAAAAGAGGAGGAGGTTGTAAGGTCCAAAATTATATTTTAGAAAATTCCAATGATCGGAGTTATTTTAAGAATTTTTTTCTATTTTTACGTATATAATTATAAAATTTAATAATTTAATGATGATTAGATATATTTTAATGTATTTAAAGAGATTATCATATATATATATATATATATATATATATATATATATATATCTTTTAAAGAGAAATGATTTTATGTTAAAAAGATTATTATCTTAATAAAGATTATGTTATTTATTATGAATTAAGTTTAAAAACTTATATTTAATGAATGTTCTATATTTAAGAAATTAAATTGAAATGAGTACATGGTGATCTTTAATAATTTTAATATGAGTATAGATAAAGAAAATATATGTAATGATTAAAGAATTTAAAGATATGAAAGTTAATTATTTAAGTATGAATTTTATTGAGATTTAAGAAAATTATGAAAATTACTTTAAGTGAATATATGATTTAAATGATTTTAATGCTAATTATGTTGTGTGAATTAACTATGTTAAGTAAATATTAAAGGAATTTATGAAATTAATTTAGTTAATATGAGTATATAATATAAATGATTTTAATATTTTATCATATTATGTGAATAAATTATGTTAAATAAATATTTAAGAAATTTAATTAATTTATATTAAGGATATTATGTTATTTAAGTTTATTTGAGTTATTGATTAAGTTGATTTTATTAAGAATGTTATGTGAATTGATTTAACTTAAAATGCTTAATTATGAGAAATAAAGTTATTTATGTGAGAAGAATTTTAATTAATTTTGAGAAATCTAATTATTTATGAGATATATTTTATGCCATGAGAAATAATTAGTTATAAATGATTTACAATTTGATTTAAGTAAAATTTAATGCTAATTATTTAAGTGAGATATTATAGTTATATTTAAGAGAATTAATTTAATTTATGTATTTATGAAATTTAATTTAATTATAGATAAAAAATTTAATTTTAAATATTATTGATTTTAATTATGAGGAATTTAATTATTATATTATTATTGATATGAAAATGGAAAAGAAAACAAATAAAAAAAAAAAAAGAAAACAAAAGCTAAGAGAAAAGAGAAAGAAATGAAATAAATAAAGGGGTTTTTTCTAATGAAAAGGGGAGTGGGGGTTGTGGGACACGGTGGACTTGGATGGGCTTATAAGTTTTTTCTGGTTAAGAAAATGATATCATTTCACTTAAGTGAAATAATATTATTTTAATAATATTTAACCTAAAAAAAACTATAAGTTCGGGAAGGGAGGCTTTCTTTTTCTTTCAGCTCCTTTCCCCCGAATCTCTCTCATTTATAACAAGGATTAAAGTCTCTATGCAATTATGTTATCCCCCTTATCACCTTCTCACTGGCGGTCAGAGGGATTTTTAGTCTATGACAGCTCCTCTTAGTTCTATCACCATAAGTTTTATGAGTTAAAATTTATTTTTAAAAAGTTTTTTTTTTAAAAAAAAAAGTAATTTAAAAGAAGTTAATATCTAAAAATTTTATCAAATAGTTGTAGCATTGAGTTGATAAATTACCGTAGTTAATATTAAATATATTTTTAAAATATTATAATTTAATAAATAAAAAAAGATTTTTCGAATAGTAAACATACTCTAAATTAAAGGAAAAATAAAGTAATGTACGTAAAAAGGAAAGCTATTTTTATATTATATATAAAAAGAGTGTATGTTGATTTTCCATTATTATTAATATGACACGTAGTTTAGTTTTACGGATGACAGAGTTTTTCCACAGAAAGAGGGGCGATATCAGAAGAGAAAAACGAAGGCATTAGGATGGTGGCCGATGCTGGTGGGTTCGCTTCGACTAGGCTCTGTATGGTTTAGTTTCTTCAACATATGGGCTCTTCGGCTCGCTGTCTTCTTGAATGCCACGAATATTACTTCTTTTTTTATTGCTTATATGCTTTATTTTTTTTTTCTTTTCTTGAGCAATACTTATTTGCTTCGTAGAATGCAAGTAAAAGAAGGAAAAAATAATTGGTAAATTGGTTTGATTTTGGCCTCTTTTGGGTTGCAAGTTAAGTTTTGGTTGTGTTTTTGACGGGTTGAGTTTTATATCCTGGGTTTGAATGAATCCAATAAGAAGTGGCAAATCTTTAATCTTTTTGCATATATTTAGTCATGAATTTAGAAAATTGGTGTGCTTTATAGTTGCTTGATCGTTATTTAGTAGAATTTTAGTGGAAATTTGTTATGCTAATACAGATGTATTCTTTACAGGCTGCTTGGATTAAGGACAAGGAAAAAGAAGAAATGGTAAGTAAAGGAAGGACAAATTTATACCATTATTTGAAAAGAGGCAAGTCATTTAAATAAAAGAGAAGAGAGAGAAATATTATATGTCCATATCTAATTTTACTCCACTTTTCTTAGAGCTCAAATTGGAGTGTAAGAAAGAAAAATATCAAATTCCTTTTTAATTTTATATTTTATTTAAAATTAAAAATCCGAAACTACCCTTTATTAATAGCTAAAAGGCCAAAACCCTATAAATTAGAAACTTCATTTTGTTTTCATTGGTGTTGCTCTTTTGGCCATTCATGAAGTGTTTTGCATACTTCTCATTTCTAACTACACATTAGTATTTGTTGATTTTTTTTCAAATTTTTTATATTTTTGTCTTCAATTATAATTGAATAGATACAAACTAGGAACTTCATTCTATTTTCATTGGTGCTGCTTTCTTGGCCATTTATGGAGTGTTTTTGCATACTTTTTGCTTCTACCTACACGTTAGTACATATTAATTTTTTTTTTCAAAATTTTTATATTTTTGTCTTCAATCATAATTGAATAGATACATTTACTAATTGGTAAAAAATTAATCTACATTTTTAGCTAAATATATTGCATGTTTATCATTAAAATGTCAAATTAAAAATTAAATATTTAATCATATAAATGTATTGTTTTAAAATTATAAGGTTATTTAAGTACTTTTACTATTTAACATTCATTTACTTACCTTTCCTTCCAAACAAGGTGATATATATTATTTTTCATTTTCTTTACCTCTCTCCCAAATAAGGATAAAGTTAATATATACACTTCTTCATTATTTTTCTACCTTTTTTTTTTCCCTTATCTTGCATTACCTTTTCTTTAATTACCCTTCTTTACCCCATACAGAAACAGTGTGGGTAGAGAGTAAAAGAAGACTGTACTGTGCATTAGATTTCTAGTCTTTGGAAGAGTTAATTACTCTGACCCCTGTGTTTTCCCATAATTTCCTGACTCATCCTTCGTCTTTATATACTGTACTCAAACATCCCTCTGCTTTAATAGGTTTTAATTCTGTTCTACTGTAGCATCTTTCGGATCAATTCTCTAACAAATACATATAAAATATCCATTTTATCCTTAAATTTTTTTTTTTGAAATTTTCTATTCTTACCAACATTTATAATTACTCATTAAGATTAAACCAAGCAAAGCCTATTATAAAGGAATACTTTGATCTTAAAAAGCAAAAATCTGGGATTAAATCTTTCCAACTCCAACCACCAAAAACACAAGAAAAAAAAAAAAGATAAAATTTGCATTATCTCATGTTCATCAAGAAAACCACCAAAAATAACTATCCATTAAAAAAAAAATTCAAAACCCCATAGTACCCAAAAACCGTCAATAAAAAAAAATAGGAAAAATTTTCTTTTTGGATTAAAAATGTTTTAAATTATTGCTTTTATCAATGGATTTAGAGAACACACTTCATTATTTACATTTATTGATTTAAAATTTTCTTTTTGTTTTAAAAATGTATTAAATTATTGCTTTTATTAATGGATTTAGAGAACACACTTCATTATTTACATTTTTTGATGCAGCTTCTATTGCACCTGCAATCCTCTTAACGCAAGATTTATAAAGAAATTCCAAACAGTCCATAAAGTTGTCCTTGAATGCTCCTTCCAAAGGGTTTATCTCCAAAGGCCAATTAACTAGTGTGGAATCATCTTTATAGTCAATAATTTTTTTTTTTAAATGTATTTATAGATTCATCAAACCTATATTGCTTGATTGCTTCCATTCCTTTTTGTGAACATGGTTGTGTGATGTGTAATCCTTAGAACCCAACTTCTCCTTAATCCACAATCTTTCACCATCTTGTTGAGGGAACATGAAGCCAAAAACTAACCGAACATAGCCTCGTACTCCTTCATATACTGCTAACCCTAGAAATGATAAAACCTAACAATTGAAGAGGAATTCGTCAATTGCAGGAAATGAAATGCAATCCCACCTTCAAATATTCCCTCCCCATTACATTATATATGGTTTTGCAATATATGATACAGATCTCAATTTGAATTGGCATGCGAATTGCTCGAAATGGGCATTTCGACTAATACAATATGTTTCATTGATATATATCAAGAGTTCTGCCTAAAGAAACTGTAATATATTTCAATGAAACTTGCTGTCCAATTTGGAGAAGACACCATTAATATCATTCCTTTTATTTTACTTTACAATAATTCGCATGAGAAAAATATTTCATATAATCACATCATGACAATTTATAGAGTTGTTTTTGGTGTCGTACTGCTGTATAATTTTCACTTTTTAATTATTAGATTTTTAATTTTAACCGTCAATATTTTTATTAGCAATGAAATTAATAATTGGTAATTTAAACAACTATTTTTCATATATTATTGTTGAAGATTGCATCATTAATAATTCATTCAATTCCTTTTTAGGAAGATAATTAATATTGTACTCGAGAGATATCCATCCAAATCCTACTTGATCAAATTAGGTAATACTTTAGTTAATTGGATAATGAATATGGTACCCATACTCAGAAAAAATAATATTGAGTTTGGATAAAGTATGAATAGTGTAATATCCAACCCATACTTTTATCCATACCCTACCCGAATTATTGAGTTTATCCATAATCAAATATATATTTATGCTTTATGCGCCTGCACACACATATATTAGTTATTTTACCTTGTGTTTTGCACGTTTGTATTATTTCTATTTTTTAAATTCTAATATTAGGTATATGTTATTTAAATCTATTCAAAATTTAATAATATTTTCTCATGTTTTATCTTGATCTAAATTGACTTAAATTAAATAAAAATTTAATATTTATATTTTTTAGCATAAAGTATTGCAAGTATAATTTAATTATATTTAATATTTATTTAAAAATAAATATATAAATTTTTTCATAATATAGAATATTTATTAATTACTTGACTGTGATAAAATATCAAAATGTTAGTGGATATTAGATTTCTTCATGTTAGTAGCAATACAATTTAAATAAAATTTTGTGCATATTTCTAAAGAACTTTACACAATCAAGAGTGATTTATCTTGGTGTGAAAGTTTTAATTTATTATCTAAATAATTTATCTAATAATGTAGTAATGTTATAATGGAATTCTAATAGAGTTGGTATTTGTGTCCTAAATTAATTTCTCTTAGTAAAATCAAATAATAATAAATAATATAATATTTATATCTAATCTAACCTTCAAATCAAGAATATTTTGATTGATTCAAAAATTTTACCTTCCTATCCGTGTGTGTATTGTTAATTTATTGATGTAAAATAAGATCTCATGACGCTTCTTTTGGTGGTGATTTTCATTATTATTCAAGTAAAAAACTATCATATTAGAGTAGCATTCTTTTAGTGATTTTAGTTATTGTTAATGTGAAAGTTATTATTTAAGAAATATTTAATGTTATATTATTAGTACTTCATTGATTTCTGCTATTGCTATGCTCTAAAAAATTTCGTAAGAGTGATGGCCGATTCAATATGATTCATTGTGAATTTAAATCACTTTCTTTATCACAGTTAACACTAGGGGAGAGAAGGGGGAGAGTGATCGGCACAGAGGGATGAAGAAAAAGGAGGTACGAAGAAGAAAAAGCAATAGCGTATAGAGTTATGAGGATATTTTTGTTATTTTAAAATTACAAATTGAGATTATTTATGTGTTTGAGTGAGGAAAATTCCATCAATTCTGAAGGATTGACTATATTGTATAATGGAATTAAAATCAAGAAATATTTTAGTTTAATATATAAAAATAAAGGATGAGTCTTCTGGTTAGCAAGTAATTTTCTTGGATAAAAAGTAAACTACTTTGGAGCGTGTTCTTTCTCTTAGGAATCTTATTGCACCAGTCCTGAATTGTGATTGGATTGTAATGTGGTGGAGAAAATGCATAAATACAATGAAATTAATTGAGCAAGTATTACTCTTTGATTAAAAAAACAAAAAAAAAAAAAGAATTTTCTTTAGTTATGTTGCTTTTGTGGATGTCTTGAACAATGATCCTCCAACTGTGATTAGGTGGTCAGGTGTCGGCCAAGAAAGCAGCAAGGAAGAGGAGAAAAACAGAGAAAAACCATCCGAAACCTGACACTGCAGGATATTGAAAAGCATCAGTTGTTATCATGCGCAATATCAATCGTATGCTGACTTTTCACCAATAATGCGAACCCGGAAAGCCCATCATAGCAACCCCGCTACTATCTCCTCAGAATGAGGGTTTTGGATGAAGAATTTGAAACCTTTTTACCCGTCTCACAATCAAGCAGAAACCTCCTGGCTGCAAGCCTCTAGTTTTCACCATTATACTGAACAATAGTTCTCTTAAGAGGACTTAAAGAAATGATGTTAAGATCATCCTCAGAATCTTGATTTGGTTTGATACAGCATGATGGCTTAAAATTATCCTTCCTTCCATATTGTGGTTTTGCCTAAGGCTGTGCACTAAAAATTGAAAGATTCAAACTAATATCCTTCAAACAGAACTCATTCCCAGCAAGTTGTCAGCCAATCTTCCCTATTTCATCCGCTCAACCTTTCCCATTTCTGGAACTTAGGAATTGTATAGAATTAATGATGTCAAAATTTTACTCCTGATGCTTCTGTCATAGGGCTTGTTTGTCTGACTTCCAGTTTGATTTCTTAACTCAATTAGCACTCCAATATTCTCCAATGACAAAAATCCCAATCCCATATTTGCCATGACAGTGGCTGAATTATGTATTGTAGTTGTAGATACTAATTCTCTGTTCTTCTAGCAACTCATATTCTTCTGCCTCATCAAAGGCAAAATCAACATCAGTTAGGTATCCAGCCCACTTAATCTCACCAATCAGTACACCAAGCATTTCATAAATCCCTTCACATCTCGGATGAGCCTTTTCTCCAACAACAAACGCATGCACCTCATCTTTTACTTCAATCCAACTGCAACCAGGCTCCTTCTTTAGGTGGTTATACCTCATCAATTTTCTCATCTCTAAGACCTTACCCCACATTCCTGCATCAGCGTAAATGTTTAATAAAAGAATATAAACAGAACAGTCAAGTGGGTCCAATTTCAAATAGAATTTGCAGCTTTTTCAGCAATCTCAACATTCCCATGGATCTTGCAAATGCTAAGCAGAGTTCTCCACATAACAGCATCAGCTTCAAAAGGCATCTTTTGAATAAGCTTCAAAACCTTGCTCACTTGGCCTGATCTCCCTATTATATCAAACATGCACAAATAATGTTCTAATTGAGGATCCAAACCATACTCATTTGGCATAGCATCAAAGTAATGCAACTCTTTATCAACAAGCCACATGTGTGCACAAGCTCTAAGGACTGAAACAAAAGTTGCATGGTTAGGTTTTTCATTTGCATGTTGCATATTCTCAAAAGTTTTTAGGGCCTCTTCTCCAAGACCATGTTGAGCATAGGCACATATCATGGCATTCCATGTAACAAAGTCCCTATCAGGTGCTTTCTCAAACACTTGTTGGGAATCTTGCATGTTTCCACATTTCGAGTACATATCAACCAGGGTGCTGGATGTACACATCTGAATGTAATTCCAGCTTGATGATTTGTGCATGAATTTGCTTTCCAAGCCCAACAGTAGCTAAATTTGCACAAGTATCAAGAACTATTGCATAAGTGAAGTTATATCAAGAACTATGTCATAAGTGAAGTTATCTGGCTTTACACCCATCTCCAACATCCGAGAGAAAAAGCTGTGAGCATCCTCACTTTGTTTTAGCAGTGAGAATCCAGAAATAATTGCATTCCATGAAACCATAGTTTGTAGGTCTGTTCTATCATGGATTTTCTCTGCCTCTTCCATCATTCCACATTTGCAGTACATATCAACAAGAGCACCTCCCACAAAGGAATCGAACCCCATTCCAGATTTGATAATTCTGTTATGGATCTCCATGCCAGTATTCAAAGCTTTTTGACTGCCACAGGCTTTCAAAATGCTGCCATAAGTGAACTCATCAGGCTCCATCCTCAAGTGCTCAAGCGGAGCATTGATGAAAAAAGGGCAAGCGTCTTTTCTTCATTTCCATTCTGCTCATGAGCAGCAATAATTGCATTCCAAGACACAGCATCTCTTCTTTCCATCTCATCAAACATGTGAACAGCATCAGCCAAAGCTCCACATTTTCCATACATGTCAAGAATGGCATTTGCCACACAAATGTTTGGCCTAAGAGTAGTCTTAACTGCAAAAGAATGTACTGGAAGCCCCTCCAGTTTTCCTTTGATGGAAGCGCAAGCACTCAATGCCCATATAGACTAATTTCATCAAAACCAAGGCCATACTTCAGCAAAAGCTGAAACAGTTGCAAAGCTTCATGCCCTAGGTCATTTCGAGTGTACCCAACAATAACGGCATTATAACATTGCAAACCACGTTATGGCAATAAGTTAAACAGTTTTTGAGCATCTGCCATGCTACCACATTTTGCATACATATCCAATGTGGCAGTTCCTACAATGATATCCAATCCAAAATCACACTTTAAAGCATGGCAATGCAACTGAGAGCCTATTTTCAATGCAGAAAGTCCTGCACAGGACCTGAAAATATTAGCATATGTAGATTGACTGACCCCAATCCCAGCCTTTTGCACCTCCTTAAACAACTCTACTCCCTCAATAAACCGATCATTTTGAACACAACCAGCAATAATAGCACTCGAAGAAACCCAATTCTTCTCAGGAAGTTCACCAAAAACACGAAGCGAATCATCCAATCTCTCACACTTTAGCATACATATCCAGCAAAGCACTCCCTGTTACCACATCGTTATCAAATCCCATTCGGACAACGAGCCATGAACCTGAACTCCCACATCTCCCTCTCCCAAACCTGCAAACGCTTTCAAAACAACAGCAACGTAATTCTATCAAACCCAACACCCGATCTCGCCATGCCCAAAAAAAAAGCAACCGACTTTCCACACTTACCATTCTGCACAAACCCAGAAATCATTGAATTCCACGACACCACATCCCGCTCATTCATACCATCAAAAATCTCCCTAGCAATATCCATTCGCCCGCAAGCAGAATACCCGAAAATCATGATGTTATAAGTAACTACATCCCTTCGAGGCATTTTTTCGAACACGTTCTGGGCGTAGCTCAAGTAGGTACATTTCACGTACGTTTGGAGCAAACAGTTGGAGACAAAGATAGTGGGGATGAACCCAGATAGGATCATGCGAGCGTGCGCTTGTTTTCCTGAGAAAAGACATGAGGGAAAAGACATGAGGGATCATGTCCTTTTTTTTTAGGGAGATAAAGTAGATATATATGTATTTTACAAATTTGCTTGTGAGAGTGTTCTATTCTTTAGTTCTCTGAAAGACTTGATGAGATTATTAAAAAAGTATAATAAATTTATAAATTTATTTAATCTAAGTCTGAAATTACTTAATTAATTTAGGATTGAAATTAACTCAACTTTAAATATTTTTAATTTAGATTACTAGAAACAAAATTTCTAGAAATCTAGTAAGAATTGAATAATTGTTCATAATTTTGATCTTTGAATAAGGTTTGGGACTTGTGTTCAATCATATGGGTAATAATTCAAATTACTCTCATTCGTATCAGATTGATACTCGTGATATCCTAATTGGTTAAATTATTAGACAAATACTTTAACAATATGAAAATGTTTAAATTTATTTAATTTTTTGAAGTCTTAAAATTATTAGAATTTTCTTAATAGACACTTAAAACTAGAAAAAATCTCTAATTTTGTATAATTATTAGATTTTTAAAATTATTATAATTTTCTTAATATGATTATGAGAATTCTTAAAATTATTAGAATTTTTTTAGTAAATAAAAAAATTAGAAAAATCATTGATTTCATATAATTATAATTTTCTTTATGACGTACAAAATTCTAGCAAATTGATACTCACAATGCCATAATCACTTAAATTATTAAAAAAAATTAAAGATTACAAAATTTTCGATTTTTATACTTATTAGAATTCGTAAAATTATTATGATTTTCTTAATGTACACTTGAAATTAGAAAAATCATCGATTTTGTATAAATATTATATTTTTCATCGCAATTGGACATAGTTCTATTAGATTGATACTTGTTGTGTCATAATCATTTAATTATTAAAAAAATTAAAAATTAGAAAATCTTCAATTTTGTATACTTATTAGAATTCTTAAAATTATTAGAAATTTTTAAGCAAACACTAAAAATAAGAAAATCTATTTTTTCGTATACTTATTATAATCCTTAAAATTATAATAATTTTCCTAATACACACTTAAAATTAGATCACCAATTTCATATAATTATTATAATTTTCTTTGTGACTAGATATAATTTTATCGGATTGACACTCGTGATACTTTAATCATTTAAATTATAAAAAATACTAAAAATTAGAAAAATTTTTGATTTCGTATAGTTATTAGAATTCCTAAAAATATTAAAATTTTCATAACAAACACAAAAAATTAGAGAAATCTTTGATTTCGTATACTTATTATAATCCTTAAAATTATTATAATTTTCTTAATACACACATAAAATAAAATATCATTTATTATTGCTCATAAATATTAAGAAATTAGAAATTATTTAACAATGGAGGGAATTAACTTAAAACATTCGAGAACTAGTGTTTTTGGTATAGATAAACTAATACAATTCATAAATTACTTGAAATCGATTAGAGAAATACTCAAAATTGACTTGACATTAATCGAGTTGAGCTCAAGTTTGAGCTACTTGAGTAATTGCATGAGCCAAATTCAAGTATCAAAACACTCGATTTTAGAGACTCGTGAATTTAATCTAGTTTAGACATATTTACAATATTACCTAATTGAATTTAATCAATCCATGCTTACTCGAGTTTATTCAAACCATATTTCAATTTATAGAATTCATAAAAAATATATATATATAAAAAAAAAGAGTTTAATTGAGTCGAGGTCAATATTCAAAATTGAAGTTAATCGAGTTTGAGCTCAAACATGACATAATTCGATTCGATTTGATTACACCCTTAACTAGTGTTTGAAGAGAAATAATATATCTTATTTCTCTCAAATACTTATGAGAGTATCATTGTCTCTGTGTACCATTGATTCGTATTAAATACAGATCAAATTCATCCCCATACCATTTTTTGTGAAAATTTTATAAATTTTAGGATAATTACAACAATTTGGGTATGAAAAATTATATTTTTATAATTTATTTCATTAAATGTATCATTTATTTTCAAAATCATTATTAATTCCTAAAAATTAAGCTAATAAATTGATCAATAATGTTATCTTATTTTAATTAGCTTCCTTATCATGAAATTAATGTTGATTACCAATTTGATCCATTTTGGTGGGTGAACGTTTTTGATGAAGTAGTTTACACATGGTTAACATATATATATATGTGTGTGTGTGTTATTGTCCACATCCCTACTTAATTTGCCAATTGTTTTTTTTATATTTTATTATCTATTACATATCATAACATGTAATAGATAATTTGCCAATATTTATATCCTTCTATTGAGAATTTCTCATCAAGCTCCTTACAATAAAAATGATTTGCCTATAATATAGTAAGGCTTGCCAAAATCATGCAGTACAAAATCGTATTACTTTATAGATGCAAATATGATAAAATTTAAAGCTCAACAGTTCTAAACTAATTGATACTATTGTATCATAATTGTATTTAATTATATTATTCTTCACAATCCATTTGCAAATAATAATGATTTTTTTTTAATGATTGGTGATGCACTAAAATTGTAATAATCTAATATTGTTTTGTGCACTAAAGATTTTGTAATTAATTATTTGATGAAATTTGTTAATTTATTATTTTCACTTGCATATGGTGTAAGCAAATAATATGTTAGTAATGTAATTCCAAATAAATATATACTTTTACTTTTTTTTATGTAAAGACAAGAAAAATGGATGTTATATCAATGTAAACCTATAATAATATATAGAAATTAATTGAATTACAGACATAATTAATATATACTTTTAAGTAATGTCTCATTTAAAATCTACAACATTGATAAATTTGCACTTATATAAATATTTAATGAACTAATTTATATATTTTAAGATTAGAACTAATATATCCTAAAAACGAATTGATCTGAATATTAGATTTTGAAGGTTTTAATTATTGTTTTTAGAATCAGGTAAAATTGATCCATTGAATTAGTAAAATGAAAATTGATTAGCAACTCAATTATGTGCTAAAACCAAAATTAGAAATTGATTAAAATTAAAAAATAAATAGTCAAACTAAATTAATTCAAATTAAAGTTATGCAATTTTGTATAAAATTTAAAAATTTTAAAATTACACTTTTTATTCAATTTAAATATTAAAACATTTTTATTATATTGTTATATTTTTATGATTTTAAATAGTATTTATATATTTATATTTATTTTTTTAAAATATTCTACTCATGGAGTGAATTTGTGAAATTGATGAAATAAAAAAAAGATAATCAGTCAACTGATTTACTGGTCTGATTTTAAACTAAAATATTAATACGAAGTTCAAATCATTTAAGAAAAAAAGGCTTTTGAAGATGAAAAATTCTCCTGTACACTAAAAAATGAAAATTCATTTAAATTCTTTTTTCGCATACGCAATATAAGAGGCAAATTCAGTTTTACGCGTGGGGCGATCTTCCAGAATTTACAGAATTGCCATTTTATGCGTGTCGCGTTCGAGGTTTTGTCTATATAAGGTGGTCCATTAGACTTAAAGAACTATTCGAAGCGAAACCTGATCAGTCAGAGATCCTTGTCGAACATTAAACTCTATCGAAAACCTCAACCCTATTCGTAACTATGTCAACAACAACCCCGTTGTTGGTTTTAGAATCTGGAGTTGGTAATGACGAATTGGATCAACTTCTGAGCAATCTTATAGAAATTGATGATAGACCCATTCCGGTAGAAGAAGTGGATGAGGAGCCAATCACCAATGTTGAACAGCAACTTTTAATGGTAATCGACTTTGATGGCGGTGATGATGGTGATTCTTTTATGATTGACGCTTTTGATTATAACACCCTTTTGGAGGAATTGGCGGTGGATGATGATATGGGTTTGAGTGGAAGTCCGCAGGCGGCCGCCAAGTCTGTCGTGGAAAACCTGCCTTTGGTGCACATGAGGAAAGATGAGGACTTTGGGGTTTGTGCTATTTGTGGAGATGAGATTGAGGAGGGGGAGATAGTCAATAAATTACCTTGTTGTCACTATTATCATGGAGACTGCATTGTGCCTTGGTTGAGGATGAGGAATACTTGTCCTATGTGCCGATATGAGCTGCCTACTGATAATGAGGAATACGAGAGCAGGAGGAGATTGAGAGATGCGAGAGAGGTTTCGAGGGATTCCTCTACTCTGATTGAGTTGTGTTGGGGATTTGTGTTAAATTGTAAATATATTATGTGGAATTGTTTTAAGTATCTAGAATTTGCACACTGGTCTGCACTTTTTAAGTAAAGACTACGCCAGAGGATTGTATTAAATTTTTTAGGAGATTAGACAGTAGATTGAGTTGTAAAACACTTGAGGTTGCTAATGTTCTGATTACTCATAGCTCTGGATATTTTGTACTTAATGCCCTTTCCAGGGCTTTATAATGCAAGAAGTAGCCTTTCTTTTCACTAGAAAAGGGGGTGGATGGGTGGAGAAACAGGATGATGGCAATTTCTTTTATCTACTTTCACTTAAAGATCACTGATTTTGCGGTTTGCTGTCCAGTTGAACTGATTATAGTTGCATTTTTGGTATGATGAAGGAAAGAAACAGGTAAATTTACGCATGCCCATTTTGATTTAGTATCTACCTTGAGTATATATAGTGAACTTTATCTCCATTACTTGCGAATGTGGAATTTTGTGTCTTGTAGAACAGCTTCAGAAAAAATGGATGTGTTTTTCACGGTATTGTTTCCAAAACAGCTTTGATCTTTTTGTGTTCAATATGTTACTTGTTACTGATTTGTTCTTTCAATGATGGAATGAGTTTTGTCTTCAGTTTATCCTTCAGATTTCTTATTTTTGAATTATTGATCTAATAGCATTTTAGGAGTTCACTGCTATATCTTACAGGTGCAGCAAATAGATTTATCTCCAACATCAGAGCACAAATGTATAAGATGAACTCCTGTGTTGTGCTGTATTTACATCACCAACAATATTTGATGTGTTAGACTCGCTTCTCTGTTATTTCCATTAAGCCTTCTTCAAAGATTTGCTTAACATACATTTTGAGGATTCTTATCCAGAAATGGATCTGAATCCCACATTAAGAATGTTGCTAACCATTTTGATATCATGTTTGGGCCTATACCTCAAAAGCATCTTACAGATCTTTTCTTCCTGATGCAAATAAATTGATTACTCTTGAGGGTATTCTGCTTCTCATGAGAAAACTAAGGGGTGCCCATGAGGGCTTTTAGGCCGATTATGGCCCATAAGTGCTGCATCTAACTTGGAACAGTGAAGGTACTATAATATTTTGGCTTGTTCAATAATTTCTATTAACAACAGAATTAGTATGTGTTTGATATTTCTGATTGTCTTCATTTGATATTCTGAAAGACAAGCAAATGAGGTGGCTCATTCATTGGCAAGGGTTTCTCATTTGAATGCTAGTCTAAATGTGTAGCATGAGCCTCCATCCTTTGTGGGAGCTCTGCTGTTAGCTTGATATTTCTTCATCTGGTTAATACTATTCTGCTTTTTGTTTCAAAAAAGAAAAAGTATGTGTTTGATATTATGATGAAATTAAGTTTTGCAAATTGCATTTTGCAACATCTAAGTTTTAGCAAGCCACTGTTTTGGAAAAGCTATTTTTGTTATGACTTTTTCTAAACACTGGTTTTACCAAAAAAAAAAAAAAATTCAAATGCAATTTTCTAAAAACTGATCCAAATTCAATACCAAAGGAAGCTAAGTCTAAGCCTTCAAAAAGTTTAGTTTCACATGTTAATTTCATTTTTTTCTTTTTACTGGAAAATTTTACATGTCAACTTGGTTCTTATTTTACCAGTTAGCCATTTCTATTATATGTATTTTTTTTAATTCAGAAAATGGGGGATTAAACTGAAAAAGAAAGCGTCAGAAGTAGCTATTGCTGCAATAACAGATACTAGGAAATGACCTACTGCATTTCAATCAACATCTTCGAATCTGTGAGCAGGAAAAGTTTGAGAAACTATCAAGGAGCAGTTCAATGTCCTTCACCATAACTCCAACATAATTTGCAGGGATGGTAGGCGATTTGATTGCATTGAACAACCTGAAAGCATTAATATTTATATTGCACGCGGACTGCACGCCAAAAGCCATTGCATGTGCCTCAGCTAATGTAACCTCCATCTGCTGTTGTGTAACTTCAATAAACCAACACCAACACCAACTCCATCTCTTATTACAGTATCTATATTGAGTTTATAGCAGACCTGTGGAGTCCATTGTTTTGCTGCTGAGGAAGTGAGTAATAGAATCGCGCTGTTATTCTTACAGTCCTCTTAGGATCAGATTCTTTGTTTGGGAAATAAAAATAAGTTTCTGCATTTCCAGATGGCCCCAAGATGCATGAAGAACAAATCTCTTGATGCACCCTGAAAAAATTGGCAATTGCTCCATATATCCATTACTTAAAGCCACCTTCTACTTGGTTAGTAGGATTCAAAGCTGAAGACCTCCACACCTTAAGCGCCCAAGGACAATCTCAAAGAGGGTGAAAAATTGTCCCCTCACTAGAGTTGCAGATTTTGCATATGGATTGACATTGGATAGCTCTTCTACGTAATGCCCGGCACATTGGAAAGGGACAAGGTGCAACACCGCCAACCAATGTGGAGGACCTTATTAGGAGGGATTCCAAAGGACTCTCCAAAAACCTTTGGTCGAACTCGATGTACTCCCCGAATGGCGCCGCCAAAAAATTTAATACGCACTGTTGACACTGAAGAGACCATCCCTATCATAATGCTACACCAATTTGTACTCAGATGGGCGACTAGATAGCACGGTTGATTGAATCTGTTCCCGGTAAAATGGAAAAAAAAATTGCTCGAGTTAAATCATGATTCCAAAATGTTCCATCTAGACGCATCAAATCTGAAACATAAGAATCATTATTTAACACGTGGAGCAGCTTGATTTCTGAAGCCAAGGATCAACCCACGATGTGGATTGCCATCCCTCCACCAACCAACGAGTTCGGCCCTCAATCACTTTTTTACTTGAGAAGATGCTACGCCATGTGTAACCTGGAGTATAACCTATAGGCGCAGAGATGACTCCGAGAAATGCAAGCCAGGAGGCCACAATTCATTTGGATAAGCTTTAATAACAATAAAACTTTGAGAACAATAAATCGATGGATTAAATACTGCTATGTGTTTCCACAGTGGATATATATATATATATATATACCCAATTGAACAATGTATAGCTATGTGTAATTAATGTACAGATTATAGGACTAGCAAAATGAAACAGTTCAAATTTATCATTTCTTGGATTGCGTTATTTTTGCATTGGGTGGTGGGGCAGAATATAGATTTTTCTTACTCTTTCTATTTTGGCCAAATTGCTGCAGTCTCATATATTTTGATGATTTTTTTTTTTTTTTGTGAAAACAATCTTAACTAGGTTGACACGCCCTTAGCACATATACCAAGCATAACCTCATCCAATTTATTAAAAGAAATAAAAATTATGAAATGTCAACAGCCCATAACATGGAAGGGTTTACAACCAAGCAAGAAAGTTTCAATCTTGAAAACGCTAATGCCTGTATCTAACCTGAAGTTTAGTAGTCTGCGAACTGTATTTAAGGGTAGATGCAAGAAAATAAACTTGCACACTTAATAATATATATAGCATGTCGTTTATGGTAATAATGAGCTTTCTTTCTAATAAAAGGTATTCATTTTGACATCATGCTATTGAATCACCGGCTCCGTATTACCACATAAATATTTTTCAAAAAATATATATATAACCTTTAGTGATGGAACATTATATATATATATATATATATATTAAAAAAATGAACTAAATTTAAGGATGGAAATAATTGGTACGAATCATTTTAAATAATGATGAAATTTTAAATAATATCTAATGGATTTATCAATCTGTCACTAAATTAGCGACAAACTTATCAACCTAATTGTAAATTATTAGCAATAAGGATTTTTGCAATGAATAATTTTCATCTCAATTTCATTATTAACTGCATTTAGCAATAAACTTTGAGGATCTAACAATAAAATTTACCTCGCTAAATACTTTTTTTGTAAACACCAATAGTTTGATCCCAAAAGTCCAACCGTAATCGATTAAGTGAAATGTAAATCCGACTGAGTTTTTAACTTTTCTAGTTACGACCATTTTTTACATAATAGATGATATGAATTGAAATTAGAGTATATTTTTAATAATGATTTATAAATTATAATGGAAAGAGGATTTTCACAGCTCTATAAATTATACAAAAACTCCTTTGACTCAACTAATCTCATCGTAATCTGCAATCACTATATGCCAAATATGATTTATTATACTAAAAAAGTATTCCATATATTCGTGGATAAAAAATCAACGTTTATACAAAGGAATACAAGTTATCAAAAGTAAATAATAATAATAATAATAATTTGCATACCCTGCAGAAAAATGTATTCCAATTCTCTATGTTTACACTATTATTGAAACATATACGAATGAATTTAGATACATGAATTATTAAATAATTTACTATGTTCAATATTTTTTTAAGTTTTATTTATTTATTTTATTTTTGAGTAGAAAAACATCAATTCATTCAAGAAACTGAAATTACATCAACTATAATTAAAGCCTCAACACGACCCAAAAATTAGGATTATTACAACTAAATGCATACTCTGCTATAGCATGAGCTACTTTCTTATAATGTCTAGGTTCCATGAAACAGAAGCTAAGTAAAGGTGATGAGCAACCTCCTAATATCTAAGGTTATCCTATCCATGAAAAAATTTATTTTTTAAGTTATATTTTTGGAAAAGCCATATGATTTCAATAAATTAAGGGATGAAATCCTTTATTATGGACTTCATCAACAAATAGATATACTTAATACTACTTTACATGTTACTAACTGATGTTTAATTTCAACATCAGTAATCCAACAAACGTATTTCAACACGCATCTTTTAATCCTGATGTTACATTAATGCACCTTTAATGCAATCAAGAGGATGGATTTATAGATTGACCATTTTTCTTTTTGTGCATTAAGAAGTTCTAGAGTAAAAGCAATACATAAGATTTAAGCACTAGAAAATGAATTTATTATAGGATTGTGCCTGTTTTTATCAAAAAGCCTCCTCTCTTTGGGAGGTGAAATTTACCTCCTAATCATATCCAAAGATTTTTTTTTTGACAAAAATTAATGGATATGTGAATTTAATAATAAAAATTTATTTATGTGATGGCATAGGAAATTAAAATTGAAGATGTTTTGTGCCCATAAATAATGACACTAATGGTAAATATCTTCTCAATGAAAAATGTTGTCATCAAGTTGAAAGTCATTATATTCTCAAATCCATTTAAATACTAATTAGAGTACATTTTACCCACCCACTTCTCCACCATTTGTTTTCCTTTCTAACCATGAATTAAATGGGGCTTACATCACCAACAAAACATACCCCAAAAAAAAAAAAAAAAATGCTAACAAGCAAACAAACTTGTCATTTTCACAAATGGGAAGGTAGCCTTACGGGTCCTCATGGTGTCCACAAAAGCAATCAATCAAAGCACTCACCAAAAATTTTCTGTATGGACCAAAAAAAAAAAAAAAAAAAAACATGCCTTGTCCAACTTGTCGTCCCCAGCCACCCCCACCTTGCCTTGTCCAACTTCCATTTCATATCTCCTCGAGCATGCTTCTTGTCCTCACCATTCTTTACACCACCTTGATTTGCTTGGTTATAGGGTGTGTTCATGCTCAAATACATATATTGAGAAATAGATTCATGAGTGTAAATTATTTTAAGTTCAATATTTCTCATTATTATTATCACAGTTATTGTAATTAGTTTAGTTAATACCTAATTAGAACTTGCTAAATCAAACACAGTTTAGGTCATTTCAAGTGAGAATTATGGATGCAAAAAAAAAAAATGTAAATCTAATTGTATTCTATGTGGGTGCTCTAATATTGTGTTTTATGTTCAGTTGTTATAACAATTTTGTTTGTTGATCTATCTATTAAAGAAAACAAATTCTTATTTTAATGGAATTCTAATTTTATAACCAACACTCAAAGCTAATTTTTAAATGTACAGAATAAGTATACAGAATATACACATAAACATCTCCAAAGAAAAAACAATATACTTTGATAGACATGCAAGTTGTCTAAAAAAATATATCCTATGTAGTAGTTAAATGCTAAATAATTTTTTTTTTTATTAATATGGTGTTAACTTAATAATTAAATTGACCAAGTGTTAAGGTACTCTTTTGACAAGGTTTAGAGTTTCAAATTTTAAAATCAGATTTATTGAAAGGGTTTTACCATAAATAACTCTCTGATTTGAATAAAATTAATCTAATATCTAAAATGGTGTGGAGATATCTAGTTTGAATAAATAAATAAACCATTTCTGGAAATTGTGCTTGAATATTTTCAAAATTATGTAGATGCCAGTACGTCTAACAAAATAAAATGCAATAAGAATACAAACATTTGATTTCAATTTTCCATTGTATTCCTTAAATTTCGGATTGCTCAGACTGCTTAAGCAAAACATGATTTTTTCATCTCAATTATCAACATAAATCCATTTATAGGCCAAAAATGAATTTTTTTAGCCATTGAATTAATTAATTAGAGAGATATGATTCCAACCATTAGGAAAATGGATCCTTGGAAGGTTATCCAATCCCATCAATTGCGGCTACCCTTATAAGATTATCCAAGGGCCCATCATGATGCAATTTTGTTCCCAGATGATTTGATCTGAAGCATGATATGAAACTTTGGTCAATCAACTTAGGATTGCATATATGCATATGAGGAAAATAATAATAGCGATTTTGATGTCAAGGTCAAAGGGATCAAAAGATTTTTCTACATCATAATACTAAATAACCTATACAATTGTAAATAAGCTATCAAAGTGAAATTTAAAGTTAAAAGCTTCATGCTTAGCTTAGTGAACATAAATATAATGATAAAATAGAGGTGGTATATAAGTGGAATTAAATCAAATCTAAATGATTTTAAATTGAGTTAGTTTCAAGTGAGTATGACGAATTAGTGTCAAGTTAATATGACAAGTCAACGAATTACATTACAATTAGTTTGAGTTTATCTTTCAAATTTTTAGTTCATTTTGAATTGAATTTATGTTAACTTTTTTCAATGGGTAAAAAATTATCACTTTAAATAAAGATGAATATATGTAGAAGTAGATGAGTTAATGTTATCATTCTAATATTATCACTTTAAATAAAAGATGAATATATGTAGAAGTAGATGAGTTAACGATACTATTCTAATCTCACTTCCATTTTTTGTCACTATTTTTTTAAAAAAAATGAAAATTTGTATTGGGAAAGTAGATTTTTTTTTTTTTTTGGTGAGAGGATTAAGATGGAGCATATGAACAGAAAAAACAAAATCACAATATATGGGTAGGACAGTAAAACATGGACAAGAAACAAGTGGTAGAATATTGTCTATACAGAAGGGTACATCTCACAGCAAATATATAATATAAGGGTAGAATTCTTGATTGCTTTCGATAATTTTGGAAAAGTTTCATCACACATATGATGGAGTGAAAGACGATCCAGAGGATAGTGCCCCATGATTGGGAACATGAATATGGGGAAAGGAACCCTCCTAAGATTTGTTTTTTCTTCTTTGAAAAATATTTTTGTTCTTTATTGATAGGCAACATAATCAATTTTCATAACCATAAGATTCTAGTAATTAATCTATACAAATCTTAATGTTAATTATTCAATCAAAATTACAAAAATCATTAGAAAAGTACCAAGTAGTAGCTAGTTCGCCCACTCATAGCAGACATTAAATTTACTAATTTCATTTAATAGAGAATTTGTAAAATTATTCGAAGACTTTAACCCGGATTCCTCTTATTTTAAATTATAGGTTTTAATTAGTGTTTGTATTTGCAATATTACGAAGATAATTTCAATTTATAGAAACGGAAATATTAACAAACAAAAATCTAAATGTAAATTTTTATGGCATGGAAATTTTTAAAAATATATATACAAACAAAAATAAACCTTATGTCTCGTGTGTAGTGTATATTTTTTATTTTTTGAAAAATGAATCACTCATATTAAATTTAATATATTTTAATATGAATAGAATTTTTTTACAATAAAAAAAATATTCTTTCTAAAAATTTTTAATTTTGATGATAGATAGAGTTGATAATTTAGCTACTTTTATTCAACAATAGTTTTTTAGAATTTTTTTTTTAACCTTAAGAATTGTGAAGTTTTATTACTATTTTAGCCATTGCATTTTCTATTTGTTATTAATTGGCTTTAGTAAAACATTTTATTTAATATACTAAAATTATTTTATATGCCATGTAGTTGAATATAATTATA